>JAUKNK010000255.1:1930000-2217500 GCA_030765055.1 Mantis religiosa
TTTGTTTTATGAATATAGGTGTGTAATTTACCTTTATTGCGTGTGTTATGGGTGTGTATTTTAGCATTTGTGACATAGTTCGCAGTATTAGTCTTCATGTAAATCAATAACTGTTTCATATATAAACTTGGTAGGGTCAAGATATTCAAATTTTGAAGTGATTTCTGCAGCTTTCCATTTTTGGAATACCAACCATAATTTGTAATGCTTTCTTTTGTAGCTTAAATATCATCTTACTATTTGTAGTATTTCCCCACAGTGGTAGTCCATATGATGGTAGTGAATGAAAGTAAGCAAATTAACAGGTTCTGAGTGCAGTAAATTCTACTCGAGGCTTCAGCTCATGTAAAACAAAACAAACACGGCTCAGCTTCTCTGCTAACTTTTCTATACGTTTGTCTCAACTTAAATTTTTGTCCACCCATAATCGTAAGAATTTAGTTTGCTGTTCAAAATTTATTAATCTGGAGCGAATTCTGATGGAAGGGTTTTCCATTTTCCTAAAAGCCTTATGCTGAAAATTGAGTGTTATTGTTTTTTCTTCATTTACGAGCAACTTATTGACTTTAAACCAATTTAATACATTTACTATAGCTGGTGTTACATTTTGCTGAAGGTTATCATCATCCTTTCCTGCAATGAAGTTACTTGTATCATCTGCAAAGAGTGTGATTTTAGCATCTAAATTGTTCATAAGACATAATGGGAGGTCATTTATATGTGGTAAAAATAACAGGGGGCCCAGAATAGACCCTTGCAGAACCCCTGATACTACTGGTCTTTTTTGTGATAACTCGTTATTGATTTCTTTTTGGCCTTTTTCTGTGAAAGTGATCTCAACCACCTCTCTCATTTCAAGGTATGATTTAAACCATTTGAAGGCCACCCCTCTTACACCATATTTATGTAGCTTATTTAACAGAATATTGTGATCTACCATGTCAAATGCTTTGGATAGAACCAAAAATATAGCCATCACTGTTGATACTTGTTTCTACCTGTGGAAATTCATCATCTTTGTTGCTCAGTCTGCAAATAAATGTGTTCAAAATAGCAAATTATTGTGAAAATGTTTCTGTACTTCATTTATTAAGAGCTAAGTATTTGTTTGCACGCATTTGAGAAGCAGTGTGAGGAACATCTGGGCAAGCTGCAAGGAGTGGCAGCACTGAGTCAACAAATAACATGTAGGACCAATGCTGCAGATGAGGTAGATGCTGTCCGTTCCAGGTAGGCTGCTGTTCAAGATGTGGCTGTTCAGTGGGGCACAAAGTTAGAGAAAATGGTTGCTTCCTGGCAGGAGTTTGACAATGAGGTATAGAAAGTAGAAACCTGGATAGACCAGGGACAGAGAGCAATTCTAGAGACACCAGTGAACTTAAGTACACCCCATGTAGCCAAGCTGGAGGATGAACTGACAAAACTAAAGGTATGTGAACACAGTGACAGTAGTGTGACTTCTCTCCAATTTGCCCAAACTGCGACTTAATTATCTGATCCAATGTTGGCTGACAGCTTATTTAGCTCTCTTTGACTTCAATAATATAAACTAGCGCTCAGTGACACTTCATTTTGTTCCATAACATTCACTTCTCTTCATTTGTCTTAATTTAGTATTTGATATTTATTTATTTGATATTTATTTATTTGATATTTATTTATTTGTACAGTATCTATTACAAATTCAGTACAATAAAATTTAACATAGAATATGCTGTATTATATCTCCTGTACAAATACATGAAATTGCTGACCTAAGATATACTAGCTGACTCAGGTCCCCTGGCCATAAGCCTTTGGTTTTTCTGAGCAGCTTGATGCCATTTCTTCTTGACCTTCGCTTCTTTTATCCTAATACTTTTCTCTTATCCTATATAAGAATTCTCCTATATATCTATTTTTCTTTTCTCCCATCACCGTTAGCATGCGTACCACCAGTATCTCTTTACTTACACTGTCCCATATCTTATCCTATATTTTTCTCCTGCAATTTGGTAACTCCTTACATTCTATCAGCTAATGAACAGTGCTCTCTTCATCTCCACAAAATTCACATATTCCTACCTCATTACTTCTCAACCCTTTTAGTTATATTATTCCTACTGTCATCCATGCTATGCCTTCTCTTCCAGTTTTGTGACATTGAACTAAATATTTTTCCCTACCCCATTGTCTTTAATTGCTTATAAAATTTCAAAGATTTCTTTTCTTCTATACTTTCCAAATCTCTTGCCTATCTATGTCTTGTACACTAGTTCTCACTTCCAAAAACCACTATAATTTGACTCCCCTGCTCTCCATAAATCTCCTATACCCAACTTGGATACCATTCTTTCCAATTCCGACCACCAACTATTTGTGTTCTTAATGCTTTTCTGTTGCTTCATGCACAGATTCAATAATTCCCCTTTCTGCCCTTTAATATACTTATAACGGAATTTCGTTATTCTCTCTTATTATTCCCCTCCTTTTTGTATTACCTAGTTCTAGTAATCCCACTGTTCTTGGTGCCGAATTTGGCGGCCCTAGTATTTCTCTACAAAACAATCCATACATCTGGTCTAATTGTGTTCCTATATCTGATGTGCCCCATACCTCCACTGCATACCTTGTTCTGGCTTCAACGACCGCTTCATACCTTCTTTCTAACCATCTTAATTTAGTAGCATAATGAAACTTTGTATAGGTAGAACCAGGGTGAAAGAAGTTAATGTCATAGTCAGGATTTGAAGTGTAGAACTCCCGGTCTCCGCCTGGTTGCTCTAACCACCATGGCAACATGCCAGCATGACAAATGACAGTAAATTCTCCAGTTGACTTTCATTTTTCTTGGTAAGCCACTAGGAAATCCCATATACACATGAGATACATACCATAATGGTAATTCACATGTCAAAGTGCTTTAAGGCCTGGGCTTTATAATTCAAACCACTATTAGGTCAATTAATGGAAATTAATTATTCTTTCACATTAGCCATGTATGTGTAGGACAAGGATTTTGTCATGACCTCTCCTTCCTAAAGTTTTACTTGCTGCTGAGTCGAACACAAGATGTTTCCAGTCCCACGCAGTAACAGCACTCAGTGCACTTCACTGTGGTCATTACAAACTCGCTTGAAGAGCAGTGTCTTTTGTCGCACATGATGACTTGTCCACTTCACTAGGCTTACTCAGCAAACTGCTAGACTGATTTGCTCAGTGAGAGTGATGGGAACTTTCCAGAACATTTGCAATGTCCAAACATCCAGAAAGTTCTAGTTCTCCGATGATAACACTTAAGGTGTTTATGCTGGGTGGGCGCAAACATTCTGACTGCTGGCACCAGCCTTCTGATAACCTTGCTCAATAGCTGCATTAAGTTGTGTGCAGTTTATGTTGATGTAAGTATAGCAAGGCTGATATAATAATTTTGAGTCGAACTAGTACTCAATGCTCCATTTATTGCTAATGTTTACCTAGAATGTATTTCCCTAGGACCTTCCTAACATCTTCAGCAAATGTCGACTATTGAATGTTGATTTGGTGAACTCCTGTCATTATCTTGATGAACTTGAAGTTTGGGTTTTCTTTAAAGGTAGTGTCAAAATTGAATAACATCCTTTCATATTTCTTTATGAATATTTTTTCCCATGTGGTTAATGCACCCTGCAAAATGCATTAACTATGACTTAAAAAATACTCATAAAGAAATATGAAAGAAAACTGTTCAATTTCGACACCACCTTTGAGGGAAACCCAAACTTACAGTTCATGAAGATAATGACAGAGATGCCCCTATCACCTCCAAGGAGTTCACGAAATCAACATTCAATATTTGACAAAAGCTGTAGATGTTAGGAAAATCCTAAAGAAACATGCTCTAGGTAAACACTAGCAATAAATGGAGCATTAAATACTATTAAATTATAGATAAGTCGTATTTATTACACATCAGCTTCACTTACGTACCTATATTGAGGACACGTTTTGCGAACCATCGTTCGCATCATCAGCTCTAATGCGACTAAAGCTTGATCCAGTGGTGTGGGTAGTTCTCGAGTTGCTGCTGTCATCTGTTCATTTTGTGATTAATTTAAATGTGGGGTTGTCTTCTGGAGAGATTTCGAAGTTCAGTAGTTGGTTTTTATGTTTTTATATGTATATTCTCTCCCATATGAGGAGTTCACTATGTTTTTGTATGTATTTTAGTAATTTAGTGCTATCTTCAATTTCATGATTTTCAGACCAGAAATGAACTGCTATTGTGGACTTATCAATATTTGTTTATTTTAAGTGCCTAAAATGTTCTTTCTTTCTAGTGCCTATTTTTCTTTTTGTCCTTCCTATGTAAATTTTTTCACAGTCTTTACACTTAATTTTGGAATTGCCTACTTAACAGTAAAAATACTCTAAAGATAAAACCACAAGAAAAGTCAGGCATTTACAAGATTAAGTGTAAAGACTGAAAAAATGTACATAGGAAGGACGAAAAGAAACATAGGCACTAGAAAGAAAGAACATTTTTGGCACTTAAGGTACAAAAATATTATAAGTCTGCAATAGCAGTTCATTTCTGGTATGAAAATCACAAAATTGAAGATAGCACTAAATTACTAAAATACGTACAAAAACATAGTGAACTCGTCATACAGGAGAGAATATACATAGAAAAACATAAAAACCAACTAATGAACTTCGAAATCCCGCTGGAAGACAACCCCATATTTAAATTCATTACAAAATCAACAGATGGCAGCAGCAACTCCAGAACTAACCACATCACTGGATCAAGCTTTAGTTGCATTAGAGCCGACGATGCGAACGATAGTTCGTGAAACATGTCCTCAATATAGGTACGTAAGTGAAGCCGTTGTGTAATAAATTTCGATATATTGAATACTAGTTCGACTCAAAATTGTATTAATTTTGTGGTTCATTGAATCATAGTCCTTACTAATAGGAATATAGCAAGGATATTTACTTTCTCTACAACGTACACTGATATTTGAATAGTTATAAATAAAAGCGTTATTCACGGTGAAGCTAATTTCATGTATAAAGACTAAAATTGAGTAATATCTTTTAAAACTTGTAACTTCACTCACGTCCTTTTACAAAATCAGGAATGTTTTCCAGACAATTGTCAACAAAACTTGAACTTACAAGATGGGAATAATTTTTTATTATAAAAAACATTGCAGGTATTCTAAATTTTGATGTGCCATTAGTAAGTGATCTACTGAACTTATGTAAAGAATCTTCCGAGAGAGGGAGCCAGTTACAAGAGATCCAGACAACAACCAACTGTAATGAGTCGCTAATCAGCCGAGGATGATACTGCAACAGCTTTGAAAACGTTCCTGATTTTGTAAAAGGACGTGAGTGAGGTTACAAGTGTTAAAAGCTATGACTCAATTTTAGTCGTTGTACACTGACATGCGTAAAAGGTAGTCTATTGCCTCGAGATCACAACTGCGTATTTCCGCCTGTAAGGTAGCTTGGTAAGATAATGGTTACCTTCAGGAAAACGGCCATTGACTCCACCCAGCTGCTATCATTTATTTCTCTATGTGACTGGACTAAAAAACAATTAAATGGCATAACAGCAAAGCAATGAACATTGTCTTAATCAGTGTGAAATGATAGGATGGTTCAGATACTGCCTCTATGACAGAGTTTTGCTTCAGTTGGTCAAGGAATGGCTAAACAATACAAGATAAATCTTTTTTTGGGGGGGGGGTGTGAAGTTATTTTGACATTTATATGCAAACCTGACATGTTTATTGTTCTAACTTCCCCTTCAATACCACAACTTATTGCAACATGTTTCAGCCTAGATTCATTGCCGTACTTCCTCCTCTGACTTGTATATGTTGTTTTGGCTGGACATACTGTACCATGAGATACTTTATATATGAGACATCAGAAATTAATAAATTGTTTTTTATTTTGGGATTAAAATGCCATATTGCAATGTGTAAGGACTACTGCCATATGTGTAGGATATTTTCATATATGTCTTGCAGTTTCTGAGAATAGCCCTGAAGTCCTCTTCATTCTGACTGACTTTTGCATAATTGGTAATCCAATAAGAAAAAGACAAAATGGTGTTGTTGTTTTCAAGTGCTAGGCTTTGGCAATGAAGCCATTAGCTCTCTTGCTCTCCAATATTTCTGTGTAGTGGGTCAGGCAGGTAGGGCTTCACAGGTTAAAAGATGTTCTTCAGTCATTTCCTCTTCTTCGTTGTTAAATGCTAGGCTTTCGCAATGAAGCCATTAGCTCTCTTGCTCTCCAATATTTCTGTGTCGTATATCCGGCAGGTAGGGCTTCACAGGTTAAAAGATGTTCTTCAGTCATTTCCTCTTCTTTGTTGTCAAATGCTAGGCATTGGCAATGAACCCATTAGCTCTCTTGCTCTCCGATATTTGACTCTGGTAAGTCTATACAATAATCTTTTCTTTGCACTTGATACGTTGATACCAGGGGTACACCAGTCTAACAAGAAGTTTTTATATTTTTGTTTGCATACTACTTTAGGGAAACAATGATTATAAACAGCAAAGAATTGATTAAAAAATGTATTGTAATTTTCATCAACAGTTCGTGATATGTCAAAGAACCAACTTTTATCTGAAATTTGATTTTTAAAATTGGTTATGTTTTCATCACTAAATAGGCGCATTGTTTTATATTTTTCATTTCTTTACATTTGTTATGCATTCATTTGGAAAAGTGATAAATAATGCTTTATGATCAAAAAGACCAGTTTCAACTGTTCTGCACATGGGGACTTGGAACCCGATTGCTCTTCTTATTGCGCGCATTCTGTACTTATACTTTTCTCAATCAGGAGGTAAAGAGACTGGAGGGTCAAGACATCACAAGTGACCAGTTCTTAAAAGATTTGACTGTTGCTCTATTCTCCCAAGGGCCCAAATGACCTAGCTTCAACAGAACTTTAAAACCCATGCGCTAACTAAATCACTCGTACCTGTAAGGAAATATGTAATAAAACCCATTTCGAGAAACCTTTAACTCAACACAAAGTACCAAAGTACCTAAAAGAATAAGCATTGCTAAGAACAATTTATACATGAGTGAGTTGAGAAAATTATGTAAGTGTGCATATGAATTTTTTTCTGATTTTTCTAATCTTTGTAGTATCTTATCTCAGACATGTACGTATTTATACTAAACTCGTTAATCCAGCCGTTCCTTGCAGATTTGGGAGCAGGATTAGCGGAACTGTTTGATTATTGATTTGACAATGTTTGGCTATATATTGAACTTTATTAATCCAAGGATACACCTATTTTTATACCAAACTTATACATTTGGTGTGCACATATAGTATCACTCACTATGAGACATGTCCGAAATTTTTAGTTGGCGCAATGATATGCGATGGCAGCATGCTTTATCATGCAACCGCTTTACAGATTATCCAAAATTTTGAGTTGTGTTTGAGGTCTAGCGTTATGTATTTCCTTAGAAGCTGTTGTATATACTGAACTGCAAAGAAAGGCCAAATTTAATAACACAAGCAACAATAGTATACAATAACAATAAAATCATTGAAACATTGTCGCACGTCATTTCTGCTTTTAACATTACATGAGCTATAAGAGGCTGGATTACTGACAGGCCGGATCACTGAGGGCCGGATTAGTGAGAGTTTAGTGTATTTAATGTAATTTTGAGGCAACTAGTACTCCATTATCCTTATACGAGTGGGGAGCCAAAAGAAACCGGACTCTGAGGGTGCTGCCACTCGTAGACGTAGTGCAGGGTTCTCACGCTAGTTGGTGTTAGTAGACCTCCATGAAACAGCTGTGCAGACGGCATCAGTATAGAGCTGAACATGCAAGTGTGGTATTGTGTTTCTCTGACTGATAGTGAGTTACCTCTGCGAAGTCGTTATGGCAACTTTAGAAGAACAAAGAGTGTGTGTGAAATGTTGTTTCTTGCTCAAAACAACTGCAATGGAGACACACCAAATGCTTCAGGAAGCATTCCAGGCGGACGTTATGAGCCGCACACAGGTTTTCGAGTGGTTTGGGTGCTTTAAACATGGTGAGATGTGTGTTGAAGACCAAGCTTGTTCTGGACGCCCTTCAATATCGCGAAATGAGGAGAACATTGAAAAGGTCTGCCAAAAGATCGAGGATTGTCGCCAAACGATCAACCAAATTTCAGCAGCGACAGGAATCAGTTGGAGCTCGTGCAAGCGGATTTTGAGGGAGGATTTGCACATGAGACATGTTGCTGCTAAATGTGTTCCACGTCTTTTCACACAGGAGCGCAAAACCATCCGCATGAATGTGTGTCGGGACTTGAAAACAGAGATTGCACGTGATCGAAACTTCTTGAACAAAGTCATTATAGGGGACGACAGTTGGTGTTAAGGGTATGACCCAGAAACCAAGCAAGCATCAAGCTAGTGGAGGACTCCCAACTCTCCCAGACCAAAAAAGCAAGGCAAATGAGGAGAGTGAGGTCAAATGTGAAGATGATGATCATTGTCCTTTTTGATGTTTGTGGAATTGTGCATCGGGAATTCGTATCCCCTGGCCAGACTGTTAACAAGTACTTTTACTTGGATGTTTTAAGGTGTCTGCGAGAGGATGTGAGGAGGGAACGCCCGGAACTTTGGCGATCAGGTGACTTGTTTCTGCATCACGTCAACGCTCCAGCACACACGGCCTTACAAGTGACCCACTATTTGGCATCTCAGGGGTTGTCTGTCGTTCCCCATGCTCCTTATTCGCTGGACCTAGCCCCCTGTGACTTTTTCCTATTTCTACGAATGAAAAAAAAAATGCTAAAAGGGGAGCGTTATGACGATGTGGAGGTGGTAAAAACATCTTCGCAAAGGACACTGGACAATATCAAGCTTGAAGAGTTCCAAACATGCTACCAGTAGTGGGAAAAGAGACTTGATAAGTGCGTCACATGTAATGGAGAGTATTTTGAAGGTGACTGAAGTAATTTTGTAAAAAGGTTCTCAATAAAGTTTTTATGACAACAATCCGGTTTCTTTTGGGTCCTCCCTCATATTGCTAGTGTTTATTTAGAACACGTTTCATTAGGACCTTCCTAACATCTTCAGTTAATGTTAATGTTAGGAAGGACCTAACAAAACACATTCGAGATAAACACTAGCAATATATGGAGCATGGAGTACTACTTTGACTCAAGATGATATTAATTTTGTGCTTCATTGTATCATAGTCCGTACTCATTAAGAATGTATTTATTTATTTATTTGTATGTGTTTATATTATATGATTGTGCCCAGTGTGATATTTGTATACCATAATATGCATTTCTGTTGACAGGTGTTTGTCGAACGCTACGAGGCTATTGTCAGTGATCATTAGCAGTATAGCAAAGCTGTGATGGACACTCAGGAGTGGTTGGATGCCACTCATAACACTGTCTTACTGTGGAGAGACTTGGATCTTGAAGGAATTTCACTGCAGACAAACTTGGAAAGACTTAAGGTAATAACTGTATGTAATCTGACAACAGGTTCTGTTATTGCAAACAAATTGTGATTGATCTCAGAAACTATTTGTAGTTGGTTTATTAATACTCGTCACTTACTTGTTTATATTTATGAGAGACTAGTTTCAAAGGCATTCATTGAAAATGGAGGCGAATGCCTTTGAAACTAGTCTCTCATAAATATAAACAAGTAAGTGACGAGTATTAATAAACCAACTACAAGTAGTGGAAATTAATTTTTCATTCACACTGGCCGTGTGTAGGCTAAATTGTGGAAACATAGAGTCAGAATGAAAAATTCAATGCCATAGCCGGGATTTGAACCACAGATCTTCTGATTTCCATCCAGCCGCTCTGCCATTGAGCTTCTATGGCCAACGTGCCGATATGACATTAAATTCTCCAACTAACTCGTATTTTCCCGGTAAACCACTTAGGAGTTCTCATAAACACATGAGACAACTACCTTAATGGCGACTTGCTACATGTAAGTACTTTAAGGCCCGGGCTTTTTAGTTAACCACGGAAACCAGAAGATCCGTGGTTCAAATCCCGGCTATGGCATTGAATTTTTCATTGTGACTCTACGTTTCCACAATTTAGCCTACACACAGCCAGTGTGAAAGAACAATTAATTTCCAATAATTTACCTAATAGTGGTTAACTATAAAGCCCGGGCCTTAAAGTACTTACATGTAGTAAGTCGCCATTAAGGTAGTTGTCTCATGTGTTTATGAGAACGCCTAGTGGTTTACCGGGAGAAACACAAGTCAGTCAGTCATATCGGCACGTAGGCCACAGAAGCTCAATGGTAGAGCGGCTAGATGCAAACCAGAAGTTCCGTGGTTCAAATCCTGGCTATGGCATTGAATTTTTCATTCTGACTCTATGTTTCCACAACTACAAATAGTTTCTGAGATTAATTCTGACGTCACTGTTACTAAATTCTTCCAAACACATATAAATTGTGATTGATTGCAAGTTGCAACGATTTTGTCTAAGAAATTGCACAACCTCACATTAGATGATGATGATGATGATGATGATGATGATGATGATGATGATGATGATGATCTGTATAAGGGCGCTCAAATACAGCGGTCATCAGCGCCTTCAGCAAACAATTAGAGCTAAAAGTGAATCTAGGAGCTAACTACTTAAGGAATATAAATAACTGCTCAATAATGTGGACAGTAGAATTTGAAAAACAAGGCTTGCTACCCTTTTTAATAAATTTTAATCTGATTATAACCTGACAACAATAATTCCAATTCCATGCAGCACCAAGCATATAAACTGATGTACCCCTCCCTGAATAAACAAGAATATCCACTGGAATAGAACACATGGGAAAAAAATATTCTATGAACTAATAATCAAGAAGCAAATCGCAATCTCTTCCTGTGGGAAAAACAGTTGAAGTTAAAGAAATTCACTTATCATCCAAAAATACATTTTAAATTCAAGATTTTCGTGAAACATATCAGTCCTGCCACTTGGAATAAATTAAGTACAGAAAAATTATAAAATAAAAAATAAAACTATAAATAGAAGTATTTATAAACATTGGAGCTTCATCAATAAAACCTTATTAACCACTTCTCGAACTGTAAAAACACTTAATCTCCACTTACATTTAAAAATAAGGACATATTTCAAGGACCCCGCGTCCCCATCGTGTTTAGTATACGAAATGGATCTCATACAAAGATATGCTTCTCTCGGTATATATAGTAAAAAAAAAAACAAAAAAAAAACAGCTTGGAATTGGTTGGCAAATTAAAGTAAATATCAGTACTAATGAAATTTTAGTCTCCTTTGATGTCAGCTCATTATTTACAAGCATACCTACAGAAAAGCTACCAAATTTGATTATGCTTTCATTTGATGGCTTTCAGATCAAGGTTTTACTGAAACTCAAATTGAAGAATGTAACAAACTCTTTAATTTATGCATCAATCAAAACAACTTCATGTTCAACCAAAAGTATTACAAACAAGCACAAAAGTGAATCGAGAAGATATTGACACATTGCTTCACTCACACTGTTTTTTCACAGGACATGTTTCAAGAGCTTTTGCTCCTATCATCAGCTGGTACTCGATTAGTGCAAATTGTAGTGGTTTCCTCTTTCTCCGTATTGTCAGTTGATGGCGTGATGCACTTGTATACTTATATCCAAGTATACCTACCAATGAGCTTATTCCACTTATCAAAAAATGGCTGGAATCAATACAAATAACGTCTGAAGAAATAGAAGAACTTTCACAACTTACAGAAATTTGTATCAATCAAAATTTTTTCAGCTTTAATGAACAGATCTATAAAATAAAAACGGGCCTAGCTATGGTCAACCCATTGTCTCCCTTCTTGGCAGATTTATTTATGAGTGCTTTTGAACTTTTCCAAATTATTTCAAAGTTTGGTATCGCTATGTTGACGACATTTTTGTAATAGTACCTAAAAAACTCATACAAGATGGTCTTAGACTTTTGAATGTACAAAATCCAGCTTTAAAATTTACATTGGAAACAGAAGAGGATGGTGTGCTCCCCTTTTTGGACATCAAGATCAAAAAAATGAACAACAAACTCACTTTTGGTGTTTACAGGAAACCGACACACACAGATGATTATATTAATAACAGTTTCAACCCAAAACAACACCAACATGCCATTTTCAACAGTTTAATATTTCGGATGATCAACTTTCCACTAAACAGAGAAGATTATCAAGAAGAATACCTACACATAAAAAAAGTAGCTATATCCAACAGTTTCAACCGAAATTTAGTAGACAAAACAGTTAACAGACTCAACAAAGCTAAGAAAATAAAAGAAACCACCACCTTAGAACCTACAGAAGCAAAAGAGAAAAAACTTTTTAAAAAATTCACCTTCCATCCATCAGCCTATAATAAATTCCAAAAAATCTTCTCAAAATACAACAAACTCTTGCACCTCAAAATAGGTTTAATATCAGAAATTTGTTAAAAGGCCCTCCCAAAAATGCAATCACTACCAAAGAAAAACCAGGAATCTATGATATCAAATGTGAAACTTGCCCTAAAATTTATATAGGAAAACAAAAAGAAATATTAACATTAGAACTAAAGAACATATAAGAAATATTAAAAATGGTGAATTAGAAAAATCAGCAGTGGCTTTTCATTTTTTGAATACTAGACATGACATCATCTTGGAAACATCTCTAATAAAATATGTTCATCACCCCATAGACCTTTCCGTATGGGAAAAAATCTTCATCAACAAAAATCGTCATAGAGTCATGAATTCTGAAACTCCACCACTGGACATCTTTGACAAGTACATCACGCCATCTATTGACAATATGGAGAAAGAGGAAGCCACTACAACTTGCACTAATCGAGTACCACCTGATGATAAGAGCAAAAGCTCTTGAAACATGGCCTGTGAATAAACAGAGTGAGTGAAGCAATGTGTCAATATCTTCTCGATTCACTTTTGGGCTAATTCGTGCTTCACTGTCCCTACGCTTCTTTCAAGTTTATACTTTGAGTATTACAAACAAACTTCAGGGTTAGCTATGGGCAACCCCATCTCCCCATTATTGGCTGATTTGTATATGAGTTTTTAGAAACATGGGTACGGTTTCGTTATGTGGATGACATATTTGCCATAATACCAGAAAAGTTAGCACAGGATGCGTTAAAATTATTGAGTTTGCAAGACCAATCTATAAAGTTCACTATTGAAACAGAACAAGATGAATGGTTACCGTTTTTAGATTTAAAAATTATGAGAAAAGGAGAATTTGGCATATATAGAAAATCAACACATGCGGATAACTACATTAAAAACAATAACTCCAACCCAAAAGAACACCAATATGCAGTATTTCACAGTTTAATCCATAAGTTAGTGAACATTCCATTGATTATGGAAGAATATAGCAAGTAGATCACATTAAATATGTTGCAATTGTGAATGGCTTTGATCCAGAATTTATTACAAAAATGATAAACATAAAAGACGGAAAACCATCAAGGATATTAGCACTTTAAAAGCTGATGACCCAAAGAAAGTATATTACAAATTCACATATCATCCTAAGGCTTTTAATAAATTTAAAAACTTCTTCCATCGATTTCATATACAACTAGTACCACATAACAAATACAACATGAGAGACATACTAAATCACTCGCTCAAAAATAAGTCCAACCAACAAACTATCCGGAATTTATAGTGTAAAATGTGAGGATTGCCAAAAAAATAAGTATTGGAAAAACAAAAAGAAACCTAGAAACAAGGATTAAAGAACACATAAGATGCATAAAATGCAAACATACAATTAAATCAGCCATAGCCCATCATTTCTGGTCAAAAAATCATAATATTTCTAAAGACTTTTGGTAACAGCAAAAAGTATTGGGAATTAACAGTTTGGAAAAATATACACATTTTGAAGAATAAAAGGAGAGCCATGAACTTTGAAATACCAATAGTAGACGACGTCATTCAACTCACTGAACAGCACCAGGAGAGGGAGGCAGTCACCTGAAGAACTAGTCAAACATTAGCTGATGATGAGGACGCTGGGTCCTTGAAACATGTCCTAATTTTTAAATGTAAGTGGAGCTAAAGTGTTTTTACAGCTCGAGAAGTGGTTTAAAAAGGTTTTACAGAAAAACTACTTTGCAATAGGTTAAAAGACCCTAAAATACAAAATAAAAATTCTTGAATCTACAAAATCAACTGTTTCAATTGCACTAAGGTACAGCTTACCACTGCATAGAAAGTCCCAGAGGAATGAGGTGCAAGGGGGTTAGAACAATGTTTCAATCTACCTGCCTGGTAGATTTATGACACTCGGGTCAGTTCTGTTACAGCCCATTCAAAAACATTTGGATGCCTTCTACTTCTGTGAATAATCTTCTCTCCATTGTACCTTTTATTCTCTTTATAAAAAAGTTGTTTATACAAAAGCAGACAAAGGAAATAAGAGAGTCATCATGGACAAACAAGACTACATTTCTATAATGACAGATTTATTGGCAAGTGATGAATTCCAGGAAATAAAGTCTGACCCTTTAAATATGTGTGTAAAACAGTTAAATGAAACAATCAAGGATAAAATGATCATACCAAAAGAAATTAAACAGAGTTTAAAACCAGACAACCCTACTGTAGCTAACATATATGGATTACCCAAAATTCATAAAACAGGAAATAAGATGCGCCCAATCATGAACATAAACACACCCTGCTACACACTATCCAAATGGCTAAACAAAAAATTTAAGGAGCTACCAAAATTTAAAACCCACAGTATTAAAAATTCATTGGAATTCATCAACAAAACAAAATCTACTGTTTTCTCCCACTGACCGAATGGTAACCTTTGATGTAATCTCTTTGTTCCCAAGTGTGCCAAGAGACAAACTCATTGAGCACATGCAAATATGGCTTCAGTCCCTAAAATTAGACCAAAACATCATAGAGGAATACCTTCACTTAACAAATATTTGCATTGAGCAGTCCTTTTTTACATTCAATCAAAAACATTTCAAACAATATTCAGGAGTATCTATGGGCAACCCATTGTCCCCAATTTTGGCAGACCTCTTCATGAGCTTTTTGGAAACCCATATCACAAAGGCATTCCCACTAATTTTCAAACATTGGTATAGATATGTCGATGACATTTGGGCAATAGTAAACTAAAAACAAGTGGATGATGCATTAAAACTACTTAACTTACAAAATAAAATTTTCCATAGAAAAAGAGACAAACAATGAAATCCCTTTCTTAGATTTGAAACTTACCAGAAAACATAATAAACTTGAATTTGGCATACATAGGAAGGAAACACACACAGATAATTTCATAAAAGCAGATGGATATAACCCAAGACAACACAAGCATGCTGTTATCAACAGTTTAACTTACAAGCTGGTTAATGCACCTTTAAACAAGATGGAATATATCAAAGAGTGCAATAATATTATTCACATTGCAGAATACAATGGATTCAGTGCTGAATTGGTGAAAAAGAAAATTGATAAATTCAAAAGACAACAAAGATGCAAACAAGTAACTACTCTTTCCCCAATCAGCAATGAAACTTCATACAGAAAATTTACATATCATCCCAGAGCTACACACCTTTTCCAAAAAGTCTTCAAAGAGCAGAATATTTCTTTGGCCCCACAGAACAAATTAGTGTACAACACCATTTGAAATCACATAATACAAAGGAGATATCCACAGACAAAATGTCAGTTGTGTACCGGATAGACTGCAAAAGCTGTGACAACTTTTAAATTGGAAAACTAAAAGGAACTTGAACATTAGGCTTAAAGAGCATTTTAGGAACACCAGGAACAAACAAATAGGTAAATCGTTGGTAGTGTACAATTTTTGGAAGGAAAATCATGATATAGAATGAGAAATCCACTTATTAAAAGGTGTCCTGGGTCCAGCTGCTTTAACCACGAGGGAAAAAAATGTTCATAAAGAAATATGAAGGAAAATTGTTTAATTTCGACACTACCTTTGAAGAAAACCCAAACATCAAGTTCATCAAGATACTGACAGAGATGCCCTATCACCTCCGAGGAATTCACCAAACCACCGTTCATTAGTCAACAACAGCTGATGATGTTAGGAAGATCCTAACGAAACACATTCTAGGTAAATACAGGCAATAAGTGGAGCATTGAAAATTAGTTCGACTCAAAATTATATTAATCTTCTCGCTTGTAGGATACTGAGCAAGTCGGGCGCATGTTTTTTTTTAAATGGTTCTTCTCCTCGTGTAGCATGCATTCTCTGTCACATTCATTGTCCTAGTCACACTATGGAAGGGTATATATAAAAATGAATACACGAATCTGACATTTCTGTATGACTAAACATCACATTACACTAACCAAACTGGCCAGATATGTAACAGAATTACACAAATTGGAGAAATTTTAATTTTGAAATACAATGTATAGCTTAAAGTTAATTAATGGAAATTACTGATTTCTTCACACTAGCTGTATATAGACTTTGATAGGTAGAGTCAACATGAAAAATTCAATGCCATGGACAGGATTTGAACCAAGAGATCTGTGGTTCTCCTGTAACCTCTGAAACATGTTCCAGAAAATTTAAAAGTGTTGTTTAGTGTCAATCAACTCAACCTTAATTTTAAATTGCCACAAATATATATTATTGTAATATTTGTATTGCTTCATTGCCAGTAGCTTCAATTTTTACATATTACTATATTTATATTTGAATCACTCTAGTAGGACCCATAGTCAGGGAAAGCAGAAGGATTATAGCCCCACTTTACAACAACAACCATTTATTAATATTAATAATCAGGTTGCAGCGCTTAAGCAACAGCACTATCATGGTAATATAGTGTGACTTTGTGGGTTCGTGAAATGAAAAGTCCAATTACACCACTCAACAATGTTCTTTATTTCCACCGACTTACAGTTTAACACTTGCCAATTACACAGAATTACTTGCTGCACACAGTTACAATTCACCAGTCCGTCCGTTACAATTTCACTGTACTCGCGGTTACGTAAGCTCCGGTACACATTCAAAGTTACGTACAGTCTTCCGTTGCACAACCCTTTCGTCCATTAACACGTCACTGACTAACTGTTACACCAAGAACTGCGACTGTCTCCTCACTGACTAAACCAAAACCAACTCAACTCACTAACTCCATCTGTCTGTCTGTAACTCTCTTTATATAGGAATATCGCCGGTTTCTCGTGTTTACAGGATTTTTCTAGTAACAGAAAGATCGAGAAACAGGTGTAGAGAAAACCGGCGACACAGTCATGTTTTTTTCCTGACCACAGTCTGTCACCACCACAAGACAAACGAGGAGGAGGTGTGGCTAACCGAACCTCCCCTACCTTCCGCTGCCAGCTGCTTTACAGGGTGCTCCAGCGCCCGCGTTACACTGCTCCCTCCTCAAAGCTGTTCGCCCCGAACAGCCCCATCGTAGCGTGCGAGGCGGTCCAGGTGTACCACCAGCATCTGCTCGGAGTCTCAGCCAGAAGTAGCGCTGCCGTAGTTTGTGAATCATTCGGTTCGCTCCCAGGTGTCCTCCTGAAGTACCGGCGTGCACTTCCTCCAAGACTTCCGGGACCTTGCTCCGGGGAAGTAACAACTGTTCTCTCTGCGCCTTCCCATCGGGTGACTCCCATACCCGGAACAGCACGCCCACTCTGGTCTTCAACGAGTCCCATTTTGCCCAGTGCGACTTGTAGGTGGCGCTCCTCGGTGCGATGTCCTCCCAGGTTGGTCTCGTCCCTGCGTCCACTTCCCTCGAGAGTGGCCCCAAGTCTGCGTCCGCCAGCTGCTCCCTCCTCAGGCCTGCGCTATCCCAGCCTTCAGCAGGCGCTGCCACAACTATTCGGACTGCTGCGGCACGCTCCTTCTCTTCCACTCTTGTGCGCTCATGGCCGTCCTGGATCTGCAATAGGACACCTCCAATGTAATGGTCGCTAGCGTCGGTGTCCACAATGAAGGCGCCACCCGGTTGTGGGAAACCCAAAATTGGAGCACTGCACAGGGTCCCCTTCGGGTGCTGGAAAGCGTCTCCGGCGTCCTCCGTCCACACATAAGGCCGGTTTTCCTCCGTCAGGCGGGTGAGGGGTTTTGCGATGTTGTCGGCCTTTTCCTCTAAATCATTAAGGCGGTCGTCTACTTGGCCCATCCGCTTGCCCAGCTCCGTCACGTCATCCCTCACGCCGGCCAACCGTTCCTCAAACTTGGCGGCGAGGACCTCGTTCGCCTCCCTCATCTCCGTTGTCAGTTCGGCCATCTTTGCGGACATTGTCGTGGCCAAGTTGTTGCTTGCCGTTTCCATCTTCGCTGTTAATTCGGCCTTCATTTGTTCCATCTTCTCGGCGATGTTGTCCCTAGCCGTCCTGATTAGTTTCAGTTCCGCGGCCAGGTTATTTCTAGTCTCCAGCGTCTCTGTTAATTCGGCCTGCATTTCCATCATCTTCTCCAGCAATTTTTCCAATGCCGCGTCCATGGTTGTAATGTTCGGTGATGTTGTTTTCCCGCTTCCTGACACCAGTGTGACTTTGTGGGTTCGTGAAATGAAAAGTCCAATTACACCACTCAACAATGTTCTTTATTTCCACCGACTTACAGTTTAACACTTGCCAATTACACAGAATTACTTGCTGCACACAGTTACAATTCACCAGTCCGTCCGTTACAATTTCACTGTACTCGCGGTTACGTAAGCTCCGGTACACATTCAAAGTTACGTACAGTCTTCCGTTGCACAACCCTTTCGTCCATTAACACGTCACTGACTAACTGTTACACCAAGAACTGCGACTGTCTCCTCACTGACTAAACCAAAACCAACTCAACTCACTAACTAACTCCATCTGTCTGTCTGTAACTCTCTTTATATAGGAATATCGCCAGTTTCTCGTGTTTACAGGATTTTTCTAGTAACAGAAAGATCGAGAAACAGGTGTAGAGAAAACCGGCGACACAGTCATGTTTTTTTCCTGACCACAGTCTGTCACCACCACAAGACAAACGAGGAGGAGGTGTGGCTAACCGAACCTCCCCTACCTTCCGCTGCCAGCTGCTTTACAGGGTGCTCCAGCGCCCGCGTTACACTGCTCCCTCCTCAAAGCTGTTCGCCCCGAACAGCCCCATCGTAGCGTGCGAGGCGGTCCAGGTGTACCACCAGCATCTGCTCGGAGTCTCAGCCAGAAGTAGCGCTGCCGTAGTTTGTGAATCATTCGGTTCGCTCCCAGGTGTCCTCCTGAAGTACCGGCGTGCACTTCCTCCAAGACTTCCGGGACCTTGCTCCGGGGAAGTACCAACTGTTCTCTCTGCGCCTTCCCATCGGGTGACTCCCATACCCGGAACAGCACGCCCACTCTGGTCTTCAACGAGTCCCATTTTGCCCAGTGCGACTTGTAGGTGGCGCTCCTCGGTGCGATGTCCTCCCAGGTTGGTCTCGTCCCTGCGTCCACTTCCCTCGAGAGTGGCTCCAAGTCTGCGTCCGCCAGCTGCTCCCTCCTCAGGCCTGCGCTATCCCAGCCTTCAGCAGGCGCTGCCACAACTATTCGGACTGCTGCGGCACGCTCCTTCTCTTCCACTCTTGTGCGCTCATGGCCGTCCTGGATCTGCAATAGGACACCTCCAATGTAATGGTCGCTAGCGTCGGTGTCCACAATGAAGGCGCCACCCGGTTGTGGGAAACCCAAAATTGGAGCACTGCACAGGGTCCCCTTCGGGTGCTGGAAAGCGTCTCCGGCGTCCTCCGTCCACACATAAGGCCGGTTTTCCTCCGTCAGGCGGGTGAGGGGTTTTGCGATGTTGTCGGCCTTTTCCTCTAAATCATTAAGGCGGTCGTCTACTTGGCCCATCCGCTTGCCCAGCTCCGTCACGTCATCCCTCACGCCGGCCAACCGTTCCTCAAACTTGGCGGCGAGGACCTCGTTCGCCTCCCTCATCTCCGTTGTCAGTTCGGCCATCTTTGCGGACATTGTCGTGGCCAAGTTGTTGCTTGCCGTTTCCATCTTCGCTGTTAATTCGGCCTTCATTTGTTCCATCTTCTCGGCGATGTTGTCCCTAGCCGTCCTGATTAGTTTCAGTTCCGCGGCCAGGTTATTTCTAGTCTCCAGCGTCTCTGTTAATTCGGCCTGCATTTCCATCATCTTCTCCAAGAATTTTTCCAATGCCGCGTCCATGGTTGTAATGTTCGGTGATGTTGTTTTCCCGCTTCCTGACACCAGTGTGACTTTGTGGGTTCGTGAAATGAAAAGTCCAATTACACCACTCAACAATGTTCTTTATTTCCACCGACTTACAGTTTAACACTTGCCAATTACACAGAATTACTTGCTGCACACAGTTACAATTCACCAGTCCGTCCGTTACAATTTCACTGTACTCGCGGTTATGTAAGCTCCGGTACACATTCAAAGTTACGTACAGTCTTCCGTTGCACAACCCTTTCGTCCATTAACACGTCACTGACTAACTGTTACACCAAGAACTGCGACTGTCTCCTCACTGACTAAACCAAAACCAACTCAACTCACTAACTAACTCCATCTGTCTGTCTGTAACTCTCTTTATATAGGAATATCGCCAGTTTCTCGTGTTTACAGGATTGTTCTAGTAACAGAAAGATCGAGAAACAGGTGTAGAGAAAACCGGCGACACAGTCATGTTTTCTTCCTGACCACAGTCTGTCACCACCACAAGACAAACGAGGAGGAGGTGTGGCTAACCGAACCTCCCCTACCTTCCGCTGCCAGCTGCTTTACAGGGTGCACCAGCGCCCGCGTTACAATAGTAATTATAATATCCAAATTTAAATCTAAGTACTCTTCAGGTATTGATAACGTACCAGATTTTTTGCTAAAAAAATGTTCTATTCTTATTGCACACCCGTTACCAGACGTATGTAATAGCTCACTTGAACATGCAATGTTTCCAGAAACTCTAAAAACTGCTAAAGTAAATCCACTATACAAAAAAGGTGATAAAACCGATTTACTAAATTACAGGCCAGTTTCACTCTTATCCAGCTTCTCTAAAGTACTGGAAAAGATATCTTATAAAAGACTTATAGCAGTTATAGAGATGAATGATTTAATATCATAAACTCAGCATGGGTTTTGTAAACAAAAATCAAGAGAAACAGCATTTTTTGATTTTGTAAACAGTGTAATAAATACTTTGGATAACAAAGACAAAATACTAGACGGCTGGCCCCATAGCTCAGTCGGTAGAGCACCTGCCTGCTGTGCCAGGGGTCCCGGGTTCGATTCCCAGCAGTGGGGGTGGGAACTTTTCTCCGACCAAGATAATTCCCCATCTTCCCCAGAGTCTGGTAGTATGAATGAGATTGTGAATGTGTGCGTGATCTAATGATTAAAAACCAAAGATAACGAGTTAACACCTTCAGTATGTTCCAAAGGAGAATGGCCGCCGATATCACCATAGCAGTTAAAGGCAGGGTATAAATGGAATAAGGAAAAAAAAAAAAAAATACTAGTACGTATTCTTCGACCTAACTAAAGCATTCGATGTACTAATCCACAATTTACTGTTCCAAAAATTTGAACATATGGGTATTAGAGGGCATTGATTGGAATGGATCAAATCATATCTAAAGGACAGGAAGCAAATAGTAGAAATTTTACATACGGAAAAAGATTTCATTAAAGAATACCAATCAGACAAAAAATATATTAAGTTTGGGGTACCACAAGGTTCTATTTTTGGGTCCTATTCTTTTCCTATTGTTTGGAAATGATTTACAATCAAATATTACAGCTAAAACAATAGTTCAATATATGCTGACGACAAATATATTAATTGAAAGCAAGGCACTTGAAGAGCTACAAATCTTATCGAGCCGAATGTTTAGTAATATTTCTAAATGGTTCAGCAATAATAATTTAATTGTTAACTTGATAAGACACAGGTAATTCATTTTCAGTTTTCTCAGAATAAGTCTTATGTACAATCACAATTAATATGTAATAATAAAGTAATTAAGTATGTAAGAACTACTAAATTTTTGGGTCTTTGGATACAGAGTAACTTAAAATAGGAGACACATGTTGATCATCTAATTAAAAAACTGAGTGCAATTTGTTTTAATATCAGGCAATTGGTACACATAGTTAACATAAAAACTCGCAGAAGCGTGTATTTTGCATGTACTCACTCCATTTTAAAATATGGCATTACATTATGGGGTAACTCACCACATTGTAAATCATTATTCATAATGCTAAAACGGATTCTAAGAAGACTTGGAGGAGTTAAATCAACATCGGCGTGTAGACCATTATTTAACAAATTTAAAACTTACCGATCCCATGTATTTTCATTTTTGAAATTTTAAAATTTACAAAGACAAATTTAATGAAAGGAAATGGTCACTCTACCTTTAATGACACAGTTCATAAGCATAATACTAGACAGAGAATGGATATTCATGTGAATAGAAGTAACACAAGAGCTCATCAAAACAGTGTAATAAACGTCGGAATCACTTTTTTTTTTTTAATAAACTGCCTATAGCCAATAAAACCACTTGCAATTTTTCAGCATTTAAAAAGTCAGTTTTGGCATACTTGCTAGACCACTGTTTTTATTCTGTTCGTGAATTTATGGAAAGTTTATAATATTGTTGCATTTCTGAATTAATTGTGTATATTATAAAATTCTTGAGATATCTTTATAAAACATTATTTTGTACAAACACTGACTTGTCGTTATTGGATGTGACTTGTTAATTTACAGGTATAGTTAATTGCACTGTATATTCATGATTTGACGTGTCTTATATCATAGTACTCATGTACAATGTATGATTTACAAGATGAATAAATTATCTATCTCTCTAATATAGTAATGGTATTTGGTAATGGCAAACAGAATTATAGTGTTGTTGCTTAAGTGCTGCTTATTCAGGTTGTGTGCACCTGATTATTAATACGAGGGTTGTTCAATAAGGATTGATCACAATTTTTTTTTGACAACGTACCTTTACTCATCCTCATAATTTTGATGGTCATTCTCAAAATAGTCTCCCCTGAATGCGATGCACTTGTCCCAGTGTTTCTGCCAGTCTTCAAAGACATGCTGGAAACCATTTTTTGAGAGATCCTTCAAAATCGCCTCTGCAGCCTTCACCACTGCTTCTGATAATTGATAATGCCTCCCACGAAGGCATTTCTTCAACTTAGAGGAAAGAAAATGGTGACATGTGGCTAAATCCGGATTATAGGAAGGGTGAGGGATGCACTTCACGTTGATTTTTGCAAGATATTCAGCAACAACATTGGCAATATGCAGCCGCGCATTATCGTGGTGCAGCATCCAGCCTGCTTCACGGAAATGTGGTCTTTTGTGCCTGATATGGACTTTGAATGTTTTCAGGGCATCCCTGTAGTGTTGTCCAGTTACTGATGTATGTGCACGTACAATATGCTGATAAACAATTCCATGAATGTCAAAGAATTAGATGACCATAACTTTCCCAGCAGAAGCAACCACTTCTGTTTTTTGGGGGTTGGTGATGAAGGAGATTTCCACACTGAGCTTTGCTGTTTGCTCTCAGGATCAAAATGATGTAGCCAAGTTTCATCAGCAGTGATTACGTTTGAAAGAAACTCCAGATCTTCCTTTAACATCAACTTTAACTGCATGTTACCTCCATTGTGGTGGTAGGATATACTGAACATGTCTGAACTTGGCTGGTTCTCACAAACGGGAACCAGGAGTACCAACAATGAAACTACTGCGGCGTGTTTTTTTCACATTAAGCTAACAGAATATAATAAGATTGAAATTTAGTGCAAAAAATTATGACCGTAAAAAAATTATGATCATTCTTTATTGTACAGCCCTCATATTAATAAATGGTTATTGTTGTAAAATGGGGCTATAATCCTTCTGCTTTCCCTGACTATGGTTGCTACCAGAGTGATCCAAATATAAATATAATAATATGTAAAAAGTGAAGCTACTGGCAAAGAAGCAATACAAATATTACCATAATATATATTTGTGGCAATTTGAATTTAAGGTTGAGTTGATTAATGACACTAAGCAACACTTTTAAATTTTCCGGAACATGTTTCAGAGGCTACAGAAGAGCCACAGATCTCCTGGTTCAAATCCCGTCCATGGTATTGAATTTTTCATGTTGACTCTATCTATCAATGACCTTAGCATATATAAAGCTAGTGCGAAGAAATTATTAATTTCCATCAATTATCTAAAATAAGAGTTAAATGATGAAGCCTGGGACTCAAGAACTTAGGATAGTAAGTCACCACAAACGGTTTATCCCGAATACGAGAGCCCCTAGTGGTCTACCGGGGAAACATACGAGTCAAATGTAGAATTTAATGTCATGACAGCACGTTGGCCATGGTAGCTCAGTGAGTTAGTGTGACTGAATGGAAACCAGGAGATCCGTGGTTCAAATCCCGGCCATGTCATTGAATTTTTCATGTTGACTTTATGACAATGTATAGCTAATGAATTTTGATTTGCCCCCACCATGTCCCCTTTGGAAGTACATTCTACCACCATAAGATGGTGCCATGGTACACAAACACCGATAGTATAGGCCAGTCGGAAGCTTCTGATGTTGGGAACAAACCGTCTGCCAAAGCATGTCAAATAAATGAGTAAAGCAAGTGAATGTCACTTAATTCGAACTCACTTAAAGTAAAATCTATAACATGAGGGCAAGTCTGTAAAGACTAAGAATGGTTTTTTACACATAAAATACATTAGTCTTTGTCCAGATTGCTGCTTTTCTTTTTTTCAAAGTATTCTCTGTTGAGTTGAATGCACTTTGCCCAACACTTCTGCCAGTCCTTGAACACGTGCTGGAAGCCATCTTTTGACATCTTCTTTATAACCCCTGAGCCTTTTGCTATGAGGTAGCAAAACGCTTTCCATGTGGAAAGAGATAAAAGTCAGAGGGGACCAGGTCTGGAGAGTATGGAGGATTGGGAACACACACAGTTTCTCTGCAGGCCAAATACTCGGTAACAATGTTGCACACCTGAGGGCAGGCATTGTCATGATGTAGATGCCAACCAGAAGGCTGCAATTGTGGCAATTTTTGTTGGATCTGCTTAGCAAAAACATCCAAAACAGACTTTTAATATGAATTTGAAAACTTTAAATTGGAATTAACACTGTGAAGTAATGTTATAATTAAAATTATACAATGAGTTAACTGAGACACTGTACTTCACATACCACAAATTTTCAACTCAATTGACAATTTCTTGATAATGCCTTCAAGTGGAGGTGAAACTCGTTGAAAGAAAATTTGTGGTATGTGAAGTACAGAAAGCCTTAGTCAACTCTTTGCACAATTTTGATTATTAGACTTTTAATACTCACTATTAACCGTTGTATGAGAAGGGCAGCGGTATGAAATAACCATCACTTTTCCTCCTGACCGAACAACCGTTGGTTTCTTTGGCATTAGAGAATCCGGTGATAACCATACTAAGGAGGCCTGTTTGCCTTCTGGGTCATAATAGAGAGGCCAGCTTTCATCACCTGTTAATGATAGAATTCAGGAATGCATTCCCATGCATCTCAACCAGACATTGCAGTTCCATATACATTTCCAACTGCATCAAGTCCTGTTTAGGAGTCAACAATCTTGCCATCCACCTCACAAAACATGTCTCATGTATAAATGATTATGCAGAATTTAGAAAACACTGCCATGGGAAATCAGTAACAAGTCTGCAAATCAGTCAGTTGTTATTCGTCAGTCTTCAGGAACAGTGATGCCAACTGTTATAATTATTGTTTTTTTATTTCTGTTCCTGGAGCAACTGGTGCTTTGTTATTGAAACACGGCCCTCCTTAAATCCCTTGAACCATTGAAGAGCTGTAGACTGTGCCAGAACGTCATCCCCATATGCCTTCGGCAACATTCTGTAAGTGTCCATGCTGGATTTCTACAAAGAAAGCGAAACTTCAATGCAGCATATTGTTCTTTAGGTAACACCTCCATTTCCCTGCAGGTGGCTAGTGAACTGACCTATTTCATTTGTCCCCTGTGTACAGAGGCACGCAGAAGCGAGCGTGTGCTTTGTCCACCAAACAGAGCTGATCCATTGGCATAATGCGGAATTGTTTCCAGAGTGTGTCTTTGTTGTGCATGGTAAAAAAATATAACTCTCTGTATATAGAAATTTAACTGTATTGGAACACCACAGTGAAGCGAAATAATTATTAAACTATAGATGAGTCGTAATTATAACACATCAGCTTCACTTACATAAAACTGCTGATATTAACCTTCTTTTTTTCTTTAGCTTCAAATATTGTTTTATTTGAAAGGGCAGAGCCACACTGAAAAATTCAATGTCAGCTGGGATTTGAACCACGGATCTTCTGGTCTCTGTCCAGCTGCTCTAAACTCTAAATTCTTAGAGCGGCTGGACGTAGACCAGAAGATCCTTGGTTCAAATCCCGGCTATGAGATTGAATTTTTCAGTCTGGCTCTATCCTTTCATAGTGCGTCCTACACACGGCTAGTGTGAAAGAACAATTAATTTCCATTGTTTTATATCTTTTTTGTTGCCAAAATGTTCGTTTAAATGTTCAATTGTGAACTTTCCTACCTCCATGTTGTCTGGTTTTAAATTGGCTGGATCTAACTTTCTCATGTTCTTCTTGACTTGCTGGTCACTTCCGTATATCGAAATTTAACTGTACTGGAACACCACAGTGAAGCAAAATAATTATATTATGTAAGTGAAGCTGATGTGTAGTAAATACGACTCATGTATAATTTAATAATAACTCTCAGTCTTTATTGACTTGCCATTGAATTTGCCATGCAAGATCCTCTGAAGTGTACTGGGTTATTATAAATAGCATATGTTTACTGTTGAATATGTTTGGAACTATACAAAATGAAATGCTAATTTTAAAAGTTGCATGACAAGAAGCAGTTAAGCGTATGTAATGTATCTGTAAGTAATTAGTGTTTAGATTTAGTTTTAACTTGTGCTCATATATTATTATGCAAGATAATGAGAATGTAGCTTCATTGAGGAGAATGTAATGGCAACTTAAATGAATAATTACTCAAATTATAATTTGGTAGAATTTCTTTCTTGTTGCAAACCACATATGTAGTAAAACCTTTTTAAACCACTTCTTGAACTGTAAAAACACTTAAGCTCCACTTACATTTAAAAATTAGGGCATGTTTCAAGGACCCCGTGTCCTCATCTTCAGCTGATGTTCAACTAGTTCTTCAGGTGACTGCCTCCCTCTCCTGGCGCTGTTCATTGAGTTGAATGACGTCATCTACTATCGGTATTTCAAAGTTCATGGCTCTTGTTTTATTCTTCAAAATGTGTATATTTTCCCAAACTGTTAATTCCCAATACTTTTTTGCCGGCACCAAAAGTTTGATGTCTTTGGGAATATTATGATTGTTCAGAAATGATTTGGCTATGGCTGATTTTTGAGTTTGATTTATGAGTCACTATGTTTACACTCAACGTCTTTTACTATGTTGTTGTATAATTGAAACGTTTTCAATATCATTTGATCTCATCCTCAGCTGTTTGGTGACTAAAGGAACATTCTTCCTGCTCCACTACTTCGGTGCTCCGATCCCTCTGCCATCTGGTGTTAGGGGCACTAAATTTTAATACTTCATTTAATGCCGGGATTTCAAAATTTATAACTTTATCTCGGTTTTTGGTTATGACATTTCTTACCCAAATATCCAATTCTATAGGTGTACTTAACAATTTTAATAGTTTTATTTATGTCCAATGTTGTGGTTTTCTGTCCAAAAGTGGTGTGACACTGCAGATTTTTCTGTTTCTTTCTACTTTATGTTCCTCTGGTGTTCTTTTTGCGTGGTTAACAAGTTTCTCTTAGTTTTTCTTATGTAGCTTTTATTACAGGTTTCACAGTTTATCTGATAAATTCCCGATTTCAAAGTGCTGGGGATTGAATTTTTTAGTGGCTTATTTAGCAGGTTCTTCAGACTGAATTTGTTTTGGGGTGCTAGTTTTAAGTTCAGTCTTTTGAAGATTCGTTCAAATTTTCTAAAAGCCCATGGATGGTAGGTGAATTTTCTATATTGCCAGTTTGTGTTTTTAAGTGGTGTGAGAGTGATGTTTTTTGATATTATCGTGAGTTTTTCCTTTCTTTTCATCATGTTCCTTATGATGACTGGGTTGAATTCATTTAATACTGCTATCTCTTTTATGTGTTGTTCTTTCAAAAACTTCTCCTTACTCAGTGGGTTGTTGTATAGCCGGTGAATTAAACTTCTAAAGGCCGCTAGTTGATGTGAAACTGGGTTGTATTCATTTTCCTTTATGTAATTATCTGTGTGTGGGCTTCCTGTATATTCCAAAATCTACACCATGACGATTTCTAGTTATCTTGAGGTCCAAAAAGGTAGGGTGTTGTCTCTTTCTACTTCCATTGTAAACTGGATATGATTATCTCGCAGGTTTAGTAAATTTAGGGAATCTTCTTTAAGTTTTTGCGGAATGATAGCAAAAACATCATCATCATATCTCTGCCAAAATTTGTAAATCTGTAGGAAGGCCTTTACTATGTCTGTTTCAAAATAGATTGTGTATAGGTCTGCTAAAATAGGCGAAAGTGGGCTCCCCATCGCTAATCCTTTTGATTGTCTGTAGAATTTTTGGTTACACATGAAGTAATTATTCCTTGTTGATAAATCTGTAAGATTGATAATGTCATCTATTTCTGTGGGGTCTGTTGTAGTCTGGGTTAGCCATTTTTTGAGGAGTGTAGGTATTTTTTCTACCGGAATGCTGGTAAAAAGTGCCTTAACGTCAAAAGAAACTAGTATGTGATTTTCTGGGATGTTGTACTTCTGTAGGTGATTTACCAATTCTAAGGAGTTCTTTATTCCTAAACTTTGAAATTTGTCGTATGATTTTAATTTTCTTACTAACCACTTTGCAATGTGGTATGTAGGTGAATTGATGCCATTGATGATGGGTCTCATGCTATTGTCTTGTGGATTTTTGGTAAACAGTACAACCTTGGTAGTGTGGGGTTGGAAGATTTTAATTTGTATTTTTCAGATGTAGTTAATGTTTTTGTAACTGATAAGACTTTATTGACAGAAGTGATACTTGGGGTTAGTGAATTTTTTGAATTTTTTCATATTCTGGACTATCTAGCATGAGGTTTACTCTCTGAATATAGTCTTCTGTCTCCATAATTACTAGAGAATTACCTTTGTCGGCTTTTAGGTATACCACTGGCTTCCTATTTAAATTTCTTATTATCTTGTTGTAAGTTTTATTGTATTTTGGGGATAACTGTTTTATTATATCCAGACAGTTATGTGTGGCTATTTCTATGTCAGCGATAAAATCGCCTTTATTATTTGAGACGTTAACACACGTCTTGAAACTTTTCTGGAGTAATCTAATTTCTTCGGCTAATTATTTTTCTGTTTGTATTTTATGCATCTCATGTGTTCTTTCATCCTTGTTTCTAGGTTTCTTTTTGTTTATCCAATATATATTTCGTGGCAATCCTCACATCTTACACTATAAATTCCGGATAGTTTGTTGGTTGGACTTGTGTTTTTTAGCGAGTGATTTAGTATGTCTCTCATGTTGTATTTGTTATGTTGTTCTAGTTCTATATGAGATTGACAGGAAATGTTTTTAAATTTATTAAAAGCCTTAGGATGATATGTGAATTTGCAATATGCTTTCTTTGGATCATCAGCTTAAAGTGCTAATGCCCTTGATGGTTTTCCGTCTTTTATGTTTGTTTATCATTTTTTTTAATAAATTTTGGATCAAAGCCATTCACAATTGCAACATATCTAATGTGATCTACTTGTTATATTCTTCCATAGTCAATGGAATGTTCACTAACCTATGGATTAAACTGCGAAATACTGCATATTGGTGTTCTTTTGGGTTGGAGTTAATTGTTTTTAATGTAGTTATCCACATGTGTTGATTTTCTATATATGCCAAATTCTCCTTTTCTCATAATTTTTAAATCCAAAAACGGTAACCTTTCATCTTGTTCTGTTTCAATAGTGAACTTTATAGATCGTTCTTGTAAACTGAATAACTTTTCTGGTATTATGGCAAATATGTCATCCACATAACGAAACCATACGTTAAAAATATGTGGAAATGCCTCTGTCACCTGTGTTTCCAAATAACTCATATACAAATCAGCCAATAACGGTGAGATGGGGTTGCCCATAGCTAACTCTGAAGTTTGTTTGTAATACTTTTGGTTGAACATGAAGTTGTTTTGGTTTATGCAATTTCAATTCAATTCAAATTTATTCACCATAAGATTTCCAATTACAGAAATATTGGCTTCGTCAATACAATTTTACATTACAGATTAACAGTAAACACATGATCGGATAAACAATACTTAAGTATGTTTCCTTATAGAACATTTTTTACTTTCTATTTTATTTTAGAAACTTAAACTAATTTGTTCAATATTTAAAGAAACAATATCAACATATTAAAGATTGCATATATATAATACATATGTCTAACAAAATTGATTCACTGTTCATCAAGGTATTCATTTACTGAATAAAAACATCTTTGTATTAGATACTTCTGATGATCTTAAAGTATATAGTGCAAAACAAGTTTGACATAGTTTTTTGGATAAAGCATCAATATGAGTTCCCCAATCTAGATTACTATCTACCCAAACTCCAAGAAATTTAATTTTATCTGTAGTAGTTACTGATTCATTCTCTAAGCATATATTAGGGAAACTTACATTTTTGTTGACTTTATGATGGAAACCTACAGCGATGCTTTTGCTCTTATTAATAATAAGTTTATTGTCTTTAAACCAATTTGAAACATAGTCTGTTACCCCATCAACGTTTGCTTTGAGTTCTTGTTTGTTTTTCCCAGAAATGAGAACACTGGTATCATCAGCAAACAGAGTAACGCATATATGTACTCCTAAGAGTGACCCTGTAGCACCGGACCTCCCCATTTCTTCAAGCCCCTATCTTTGAATGCATATAATAGCCCCCGGCGGGATTCAAACCCGCAATCCCCGGATCCGAAGTCCGATGCCCTATCCAATTAGGCCACGAGGCCAAATCACCATAAATTAAAGAGTTTGTTATATTCTTCAATTTGGGTTTCAGCAAAACCCTGATCTGAAAGCCATAGCTTAATCAAATTTGGTAGCAAAAACATAAGTCCAACAAACAAACTATCCGGAATTTATAGTGTAAGATGTGAGGATTGCCACAAAATATATATTGGAAAAACAAAGACAAACTTTGAAACAAGGATGAAAGAACACATGAGATGCATAAAATACAAACAGACAGATAAATCAGCCATAGCCCATCATTTCTGGTCAAAAAAGTCATAAGATTTCCAAAGACATAAAACTTTTGGTACCGGAAAAAAGTATTGGGAATTAACAGTTATGTGTTTTTATAGTTCGAGAAGTAGTTTAAAAAGGTTTTATTGATGAAGCTCCACTGTTTATAAATACTTCTATTTATAGATTTATTTTTATAACAGATGTCATATTATTAGCGATGTCGATGTACATTCTCTATAGGCTCTGGATTCTGCAATGAGGCTATTTATTAATTTGAGGTTAAATATTTACAGAAAATGCATCCAAATGACTTTTCATGTTCATTAGCTCTTGTTTCTGGATCCACATGTGTCAAGTCATATGTAAATGCTCAGTCAAAAAAGTTATATGTGGAAATATCTTTCACTTTAAATTTTACATTGAATCCAGCAATTGAATTTGTGTTAATCGGAAGCCTAAGGTTATCAGATCCATGTGTTAAATAGTCAGGCTAAGCATTTAAAAATTGTTATTTTTGACTTACAAATGTTAATGTACTGATTTGCAGAATCTTCAGCTCAGTTTGCCAGAGGAAGAGCCCAGGATACAGCTGATTAGATCCCTTGGTGAAAAAGTGATACCAGGTACTCTGGAATCTGGACAAGTTAACATAAGAGCTCAGATAGACTCCTCACAAAAAGACTGGGAAGGTGTTATTTCCTCTGCCAAGTAAGTCAAAACATAAATACGTAAAATATGAAGCTATTAACACTGAAGCAAACAAATATATGTATACACAATTAAATTTAAAGGAAGTCGATTAATGACACTAAACAACACTTTCAGAGGCTATTTTCCTCCATTGTCAACCGGGCATCGACTGGTTCTCAGTGGTGTAGCTGGCGATATATTGTCATAGGATTGCTCTGGTGATGGTTCGAGGAACTTGCTGAACAAATCTTTCTGGGGGATGTTACGCATTGTGCACTGCACTTTTACGCATGCGTACCTTTTAAAGCAGGTACCCCCACCACTTTGTCCGTTGTGTGGGTCAGTTTGTTGGTCCGTCATATGCTGTTGGAGTGTGCTTCCTTAAGACACCCTTGTGCCACCCTAAACCTGCCGGTCCGTCTTGCAGCAGTTCTGGCAGATGACTCCCAAGCTGTCCAAAAGGTTTTCAAGTTTTTATCCCAGATTCTCTTCATACTGCAGATTTAACTTTTAGATATTGGGTGAGGTAGTTCTAGCACCACGCACACACCAATCTCCTTAATCTACCATGCTCCTATGGTGCTCAGTGACCTGTTCACTCGAAGCTGTGTGGCCTTTTACCCGGATTTTAACTTTTTAGCTCGCTCTTTTACTCCCTGACTTTTACAATGGGTTTTATTGGTAGGTCCCCCTGCCTTTTGCCCCATTGTCCCTCTTGAGGTGCTAATGACCTTGTAGTTGAGCGCTCTCAGCACAACTCATCTCACTTAAAATTAAAATAATACCACCATTTAAATGGCAGAGGAATCAACAGGAACCTACAAAGTAAGAGAGGAAACCATTAACTCTGTTACAAAAAACCGTTTACTAAGATAAATAGCAGACGTGATTGTTTATTTAGTTCTAACAGCCTAGTTGAGCGCTAAGATATTCTCATGATATCACAAAAACAACAGCAATCCATGAATTAACAGAGAAAGACAGGAATTCTGTTCCAAAGAAGTGTTTATTAGATTCAGTTGTGAATGTGATTGTTTATTAGTTCTTCTAACAGCCTAGGTGAGGTTCTGAGGTTATAACAGCAACCTTTGAGATTCAGAGAAATGCATACCCCACATATTAATGCATTCAAGGTGCAAACAGTATTTTTAAGTGCATTTCAGTGAATCATGGCTCTGAATATTCACAGTAAATTCAAGCTAAAATTTCAAAGGTCATTCTGAAACTGATGTTATATCGAGTGCAGTTAATCACGTTCATTCAGGGATAAGTTAGAGTTAGTGTAAAAGGGAGACCTCTTCTGATTTGAAAAACTTAAAGATGTAGAACAATGTGAAGAACTTGGTGCATACATTTAGTCTTAAGCTTTATTGAAAGATAGTGAAACTTTGATTTTAAGTTATTCTGCTGCTGTCGTTTGTTGCTCTGGAGGGAATACTCTCCTTGAAACAGTAAAAGTCAGGGTTATTTATACGAGGGTCCTTCAGTAAATAACCGAACTAATTTTTTAATTAACACATAATGGCTTTATTTCACTAACATTTACCTACATGCTTTCGAAGTATTGTCCCTCTGATGAAATACAATAATTCCAATGATTTACCCATTGTTCGAAACACTCATTGAACCCATTTTTGGACAGTGTGTTCAGGATAACCATGACAACATTGTTCAACTCCTTATCACTTTGTAAATGGCGACCACGAAGCTCCTGTTTTACTTCAGGGAAGAGGTGAAAATCGCATGGTGCAAGATGCGGAGAATAAGGTGGATGAGGCATGATCTCAATGCCCATTTCTGCGATGACATCTTGAGTTGCACGAGCTCGATGAGCAGGGGCATTATTCTGATGCAGGATCCATCCTCTCCTTGCGAGATCTGATTGCTTTTCGGCGATTTTTTTCTTCAGTGGCCCTTTCAGGGTGTGACAATAGTAAGCAGCAGTTACTGTGCATTGATTAGTTACAACATGATCATACAGAATGCCCCGTTTGTCAAAGAATACGAGGTCCATGACCTTTCCTGCACTTTTCTGAACTTTTGCTTTCTTAGGCGTAGGGTTCAATGAATGTTTCCACTGCAAACTCTCCTGTTTTGTTAACTGATCGTAATGCTGGAACCAACTCTCGTCACAAGTGCCTATTCAGAAAGTCTGGCTCCCGTCGTAACCTTCCGAGCCTTCTTGACACGTCATGACGCGGTGAGCCTTCTGTTCGTCCTTCAGCACATGTGGTACCCATTTCGCTGCAACTTTTCGATAGCCAAGATCATTGCGAATTATGTTGTCTACACTTCCAACAGATAAATGCATTATGTCTGCAACTTTCGAAATTGTTATGCGACTATCTCGCACAATAGCGTCAATTGTGTTAATGTTGACTTCTGTTTTTGCTGTTATGGGTCTTCCAGGGCGCGGAGAATCTTGAAGGTATTCATGACCCCCTTTGAAACGTTTACACCACTCAAAGACTTGTGTTTTGCCTAAAGCTTGGTCCTTGTATGCTTGCTGCACCATTTCATTGGTTTCTGTAAGCGTTTTGTCTAACAGGACACAAAATTGTATTGATGCGCATTGCTGCAATTTCAGTTCCATGGTGAATGCAGTAAACGCGACCTCACATATTGGGTTCTAACTCTCAATGATTGACTGCATGACTGGCACTCACAGCTCTGCTAGAGGATGGCATTGAATTTTTCATGTTGACTCTATTCATCAAATATCTTAGCCTATATACGGCTAGTGTGGAGAAGTGATTAATTTCCATCAATTAACTAAAATAATAAGAGTTAAATGATGAAGCCTGGGACTTAAGTAATTACAATAGTAAGTCGCCACAAACGGTGTATCTCGGATGCGAGTGCCCCTAGTGGTCTACCGGGGACATATAAATCAACTGGAGAATTTAATGTCAGGACGGCATGTTGGCCATGGTAGCTCAAAAGTTAAGAGCGACTGGACGGAAACCAGGAGATCCGTGGTTCAAATCCCGGCCATTGCATTGAATTTTTCATGTTGACTCTATCCATCAAAGAGGAGGTTCCTTTGCTTTAGCCTGCCTTTCATATGGCACGATAGCACGTGCTTTAGCAGTAGTGGTGACATATTTGTTCATATGACTTTTATCACTGACCTTGTTTTGAACTTGATTAGTCATATATCGCCATTCGAAGGTGTGTTGTGCCGAGTGCGAGGGCTAAATTATTTTTCTGATCGCTTATTGCGCATGTACTTATTATATGTATAATGGCAGAGTCTACTGCCAGTTTTCGGCTGAAGAATCGCAAGGGAAAAACCTTTACAAACCAGCGAAAAAGAATTGTGCTGCATTTGTTTAATGCACTCACAGAGAAGAATCCGTCCTTGTGAGTGAGAGAGTGAGCTGCGCTCTGAACTTACAGGTGTGAGTGTTAGGTCCGTAGGAACACAGCGACGTGAAATTGAGACAACAGGAGAACTTATCACTTCAGGCAAAAGCAGGAATAAACAAAAGCGAGTGCTTGGAGAATGCGATTCGTGAAAAGTGTTGTACGTTTTCATGTGCATAGTTTTTTCTTTACAAACGAACTCCCTAACATAAATAAAATTTTGTCTGCTGTAAATGAGGATGCAGAATTACCAAATTTCAGCAGATGTAGTCTGTACAGATTGCTTATACAGCTGGGGTTTGTGAATGAAAAAAGAGGCAAGAAAAATGTGCTAAGAGGCAGAGGCGATATTGCTGTGTGGCAAAGACGTTATTTAAAGACAATCAGACTGTACCGGGATACAAATCGCAAAATATACTGCCTTGACGAGACTTGGGTGGATGAAGGACACACGAAAAGTAAAGCATGGCGTGACATGACTTTTAAGACTGAAAGACAAGCATTTTTGCAAGGTATGTGTGCTGGTTTAAAAAATCCCAGTGGAAAAGGCCGAAGGCTGAGTTGAGTTGAGTTTCATTACAAACTTGTATTTTTGCATGTCCTCATATCCTTATTTGTGTGATTTTATCTATATTACTGGCAATTATTATTACCTTTTTTAATTTTTTGAGTTGGAGTTTGATTTATGGGTCACTATGTTTACAGGTACTATACATCACCTGAATTAGCTGATGAATTGTGGAAAATGAATATGGTGACTACTGGAACAGTTATGGGCAACAGAAAAAATATGCCACACCAACTAAAGCCAGGAAATGTAAAGAAAATGAACAGGGATGAGATAAACAGCTTCTGCAATCAGCAAAAGCTAGCCATGTGATGGAAACACAAAAGAACTGTAACGGTTTTCAGTACCAGTCACAAGGGCGATAAATACGAAATGACAGAGGTGCCTTCAAAATTTCCAAACCAGGCAGCAACATTGAAACCAAACATTATTATGGACTACACTCGACACATGGGCGGTGTTGATAGAACTGATAATTATATGGCGCAGTATCAGTTCTGCAGGAGAACAGGCAAGTGGTATAGAAAAATGATTTTCTGGTTGCTGGAAGTTTGCATTGTGAATTCGTACCTGTTATACACAATGCACATGACAAACAAAATGTAAACTGATCCTGACACATAGAAGTAGTAAGGAGCTTATTATACCAAAGCGGAAATCGACTTGTACCAATCGGAGTTATACCATTTGACCTTGGGGGGAGCGGGGTTATACCATTTGACCTTGTTTTGAAAAGCAGATTTATACCAATTGTCCTTGGTTGGTTTGAAAAGCGGAGTTATACCAATAGACCTTGGTTGGTGCAAGTCGATCTTAGGTTTGGTACAAAGTAGCCCTTTTTTTCTTAATTATCCTTATTGAGAATTTGGATACAATTTATTTTACAAATACAATTTTTAAAGTGGTGATGCATGGATCTTGGTTATCTTCTTCAGTGACACATTTGAAATTAATGTGAGAGAAGTTGAGGTGAGGTTGAGAAGAGGGTAGGCAAACAGGGGTGAGAAAGGTTGAAAAGTTTGAGGAAGGGAGGGGTTGGTCGGTGAAGGATAAATGATATTTGGGATCAGTGTCTAGCTCCGGAGATATTTCTGAAGTGATGAACTGTATGTTGACGATAGTGGCGTTTTGAACGTTGAGCTGGACAGTGACAATTTTGCAGGCTCCAAATCGATCGACGTTGGTGGAAATTAACTGGAAAGGCATGACGAGGTTACTAAGGTCATCCACTTGTTCAAAGATGGAGAACTTGATGCAGGTCATGAGCTTATGCCCTGAAAGAAAGAAAGGAGACGAATGAAAAACAAAATGGTGAGAGAAAAGAAAGAAAGACAAGTTGAATATTCTGATGAATTTACCGATATCGAAGAAATCCAATGGAGCACGTCATTAAGGGTTTGGAATTTTGCTGAAGGTGAGAATATGCTTCTTGTATTTGTTTGTGTTTGGAATGTGCTCGATTCCTTTGTAGGTGATGAGGAAAGGAGCCGCGTTGAGTTGGGCTATGGAGTCTTCGGTAAGGTTGCTGTAGGCCGAAGGTAGGAAGACCTCTGTGCCGTCCTGAAGCCTGAGGAAGGTTTTCCAGCCAAACTGAGTGCTCATAGCTGGGCACCGACGACGATGTAAGGAATGTTGCAATGAAGGTCCTTAACGCCTATGATGTGAGGAGTCTGTCCTCTGTTGGAGAGATCCCGGAGCACATCATCCTGACTCTTCAACGGTAGGAGATGAAGTAACGGGGAGATTAGAGGAATGGGTTTTCCCGGTAGAAGGAGAAGGTTTGAAATTGCGCATTGGGTTGAACAGGATGACGTAGATAATGACGTAAAAGGTCAGCTTCAACCTGGTAGCAGACATCTAGCGGCAGAGGCGAAAGGCCGTAGAAATTTAAGCAAAAAGGTCTCATGATTGAGATTCATTGTTTCTGGCCCATTCGTGATGGAGCTTGACAATTCTTGTCCATTCCTGTTCGCTTATGGAAAATCCAGCAGGCTGGAACACTATAGCAGGTTTTCCAAATGGATGCTTGAAATAAACGGTAATGGATTCGGCGATGATGTTCTTTGAAGTTGGAAGTTTCGATTTGAAATGGGATTCAACTTTTGGACCAAGATTTATGATGAAGCAAAACTACAGGTCGCGAGAGAAGGTCACAGATGCAGGTTTGATGCACCTAGAGATGGTAACTTCCGTAGGGGTTAAGGAGATGCACTCAGAGCGAGACTGGTTGAGGAAGTGGACGGAAGCCCTGCAACAAGCAAAAATAATAGAAAAATGATGAGAACAATTCAGATAGAAGTTTCAGAGGTTAAAACCGGAGAGTACTTACATGTTTGAAGGCTAGACGACGACTGAGCGAAATGAGAGGGATCTACATATTTGTGCGGAGGAGGAGGACGAGGAGCACCGAATGCGATGGGTTTTGGAAATGAGATTGTCGTTGAAATGATAATCGGAAAGTTTGAATTTTGAAAAGAAGAAGAAGGAAGTATCAAAATGGCAACATCGGTAGGTAAGGAATGCTATTACGTAATGGCCGCACATAGAGGAATGGTTTCCTTGCAAGCGCCGCGTATTGTACTCCCAATTAGGACCGCAATAGCAATTGAGAAAATGAAGGATGGAAAGAAGAAGAGGAGGTAAAGCGTAACTGTCGAAATATTCCCCATAACCATTTTTGAAACGAAGATGCAGACCCAATGTTTTCTTGGTTTAGAGCTTGGATCGGTGTTGATGACTAAAGCGATGGGAGGTGGTGGTAGAAGCAAGGGGTTAGGAATTTGGTCGGAAGGAAAAACGCCAATGAAAGGTTTGAATTTGCGCAAGCAGGAGTAAGTTTGATGGGTGTTCATGTTACGAGAATGGATCGATTGAAATCGATTTGAACGGATCTGTAAATTTCTGAGATGACGTGAAGACAGACAGGTTCGGCTAAAGGCACAAGAAATTCGAGATTTATAACCACATTACCGTGATGAAGGCTGGAAATGTAATTTCGATCGGTGGACATGTCAGCCGTGAGATCAAATGAGAAGATGGTGTATCCATTGGGGTATTCGGACCTAGATATGTTTATGCCCTTGTTATTGAAAACCTTGGCTAGAGCAAGAAGGAGAGTTTGATAACCTTGGAGAAAGAAATTTTGTCAAAGTTTAGATCGACGGCAGAAGATGGAACGGGGCGGTTGTTGATCGTGAGTTACAAAGAGGAGAGGTTGAAGTGTTGAAAGGATTCTTGGTTATATCCCCAGAGTGAGCCTTATCGGCTGCCATGGCCAAAATGATGCGCCTGGGGACCTTTTCAACTAGAACGTTACAGAAAGAGGCCGAGGTAATTCCGGAAGCTAAACTGAGAGTTTGATAATCAACGTCCTTGAAAGGCATGATGACGTTTGCTTTGGCGAGCGCTACCTGATGTGCCGTCTTAATGGATGGAGTGGGGTGAGCTCGTTTAAGATAAAGATGAGCGCCAAGAATTTTTGTGTATCCCCTAAATGAGGGATTTGCGGCTATGAGATGAAATTGAGGAGGAGGTAGGGTCAGAGTGATGGAGAGATAAACGTTATTGAGCAGAAGCAAATCTTGATTAAAAAAACCGTGGGATAGGCACCCCATGAGTTGAAAGGAATTGCTTTGTTTGGTGTATTGAAAACGCGTTTAAGACGTAAATTATTGTCAAAATCCTCAAACTTTCCAGCGTTGTCTTTGAACCATAGGGACATTTGCAAGCGGTTATTCATTACATCAGAGGGATAGTTGAGAAGAGTTTCAAGATAGGTTCTGTAAGGGTAACCTTGCTAAGGCAAGGCAATATTCATGTTATTTAGATATACGTTAACCTGACTAAAGAGAGCATTGAGAGGATTTTTAACAAAAGTGACTTTTTCGTCAGCAGCAAGGTCAGAGTGATCTTCATTTAAAATTTGAAAAAAAAAACCTATATAATGACGTACGATATGTCCAGATAATCTTCGGCATTGGAAGAATAGTGAAATGTAATGGGGGAATCCTTAGAGATGGCATTTTGTGGATTCATTTGAAGAATTTGAGATTCTTCGATATTGGTTTGAACGGGAAGTTCTTTAAAGAAGTTAATTCAGAGTTCATGAAAACTGTGCCGCTCATGATGAAAAGATGTCCTTCGGTTGAACGCGTCTGTTTTTAGACTGTTTCTTCTTGCCTTTGGTTTTTCTTTTTTATTTCTTGGATTTTCGTTTCATTTTCTTGGTTTTCCGCTTTCTACCCAACCCCATCATAGAATCAATTTTAGTTTCGGCTTTGCGCTTTAAATTGGATCTAGCTTCCCTTAGCCAGGTTTGGAAGGTTTCTTTAGGAGTTCCCGAAGATGTGGCAATATCGGCAAGAACGTTGGAATCCATTTTTAGAGCTTCTTCTCCTATCACTTTTGCACCGCTCTTAATGAGGTGGAACAGGGTTCTAAACAAGCCTGCAAGAGCACTGAATAGACCGCTATCCTTTTGAAATTGAGAGCCTCTGTAAAGGTTGAAATTGCGATCTCCGTGGCCAGCCTGATTGAGGTCGTAGCGAAGGAAAATTGAATCGTTTGAGTTCATGGTTTTGGTCTGAAGGATAGAACTAATGCAGAAGAAAAACCATCAGCGAATGGAATCAGATTGCCAAAACCGTCCGTTACATCTATGGAAATGATGTTAAAATCCTGGCGAAGTAAACGAACCCAATTTTGGGGAAATAAAGATTGCTCCATCGACAGACGTTTAAAGGACTCGGGTTCGACTTTGATGACGGTACTCTCTAGCACTTGAAGGAATGAGTTTCCAACGAGCTGTTGAACAACGATATTGCAGTAGATGAAAACTTCGTAAGGAAAACCCAAGTAGGGATCTATCAAGTAGGTGGATTTGGGAGAGCGCACGACATCCATATTAGGTAAATATCCTAGCATTCTGCAAAGCATCGGCGATGGAACCATGGAAGTCACCATGCGTTTCTGAACATTGGCAGGAGCAATGGAATTGGGTCCTGCTTCTTCATTCGTTTTTTTCTTTTTCTTTTTTGCTGGTTCATAGGTCATGACACCTTCATCGTTAATCGGGGGCAGCTGCATGCCCGGACCAATAGGTGAAGAGGCAACAGGCATCTATGAGGCATCTTTGAGGTGTAACAATTTCTTGCAAAGGAACGTTTGAGGCTTCCCCCCTTTCGGTGGCTTCCCCCTTTTCAGTGGCTTCCCCCTCTTCGGCGGCTTCCTTCTTCTGTTCAACGGCGGCTCTGTTGACGGTTGTCCTACCTTCTTTGTCAAAAAAGAATTTTTGGACATTTATTTGGTTTTGAATGCTCTTGTTGATGAGAGTCCAAAGCTGCGCACTGTCCTTTTCAATAACATTTGGAAGTTTCACAGTGAAAGGGGTATACGTGGGATCGAAACCGTCGGAATACGAGGTCCTGAGAATGCCACTGAGAGTGGAGTTGGAACTTAAGTTATAAAACTGGAGGGGGTATCTCAATTTGGTAAGCGCCACCTCCCACTGACCCTCCAGTACTAATCTTTTGGGTAAGTAATTGGAGAAGCGCAAAGTAGTGTTGTCCAAAAAGCGGCCCATGGTCGCATTGCTAGCAAGCGTAATGGAGAAGGAGGTTCTACGAATCATATCAGCGATATATCAGTAGCTTTTAACCACGAGTTGAATTTTTCAGGATAACCTTTCCATTTGACAAAAACCTCCTTTCTGGCACCTCGACCCCTGGATCTATGAACTTTATCTACCTTGTAAGAAAGGAGAAGACTAATGCGTTGAAGTTCTTGGGCGTAAAAAAATCCCTCTATAGGTTCTCCAGCCAAATTGCGAATTTTGTAAACGATGGGTGAACTTTGAATGACCTTGAAAATTTAACAAATTTCGTCGGTCCAATTTTGTTCGTACCTCTTGTCGAAGATCATTTCCTCTTTGGAAATGCAAATGCGATCTCCCACTTTAAATCTATGAGTACACTTGGACAGAGTTTGATAATGGTCATGATATACCTGAAGATTGTTATCTTCTGAAGTGTCTTTTGGAGCCATTTTAATGGAGCAATGATATGAACTGTTGTATGACTGCAGCAGCTTTTGTAAAACGTCCACATACTTATATGCCACATTTTGGTTTTTAAGGTTCTGTTTAGTCGTTCTACTACAGCAGCTTTAACTTTATTGTTGGTGGTGAAATTGGCAACATTCTGCTTTCTGAGAAATTGCTGAAAAGTTCGGTTTTTAAATTCTGTTCCATTATCCGTTTGCAATACTTTGGGAATTCTTCAGTTTTGGGAAAAAATGTCCCAAAAAGCTGTTACCAGTTCCTCTCCCGTTTTAGTTTCCAAGGGTCGGGCCCAAGCATATTTTGAGAAAACGTCTATGATTGTTAAAGTGTAGTACAAAAGTGAATCGAGAAGATATTGACACATTGCTTCACTCACACTGTTTATTCACACTTTGTTAAAGTGTACTTATATGGAGCGTTGTAGGCCTTTATGGAATCTAAGACGTTTAGATTGGGCTCCCAAAGGTCATCTATATTTGAGACGTCATAATGTTTAGTCGGATAACGCTTTCTGACAGGTTTATGAAGTGTGTAACTCTCCTTGGTTCGAAGAAAAATTCGATTTTAGATTTGGAAAGGCCGGTTGCTTTGCTCAGTTTGTCGGCTGTGCCCAAACCCGCATAGTAATCAGTTTGGTTGTAGATGCGTTCTAGGGTAATGTCTCCCATTCCAGGTCTGCACGAGGCTGTAAACCGTAACGACTGGAAATGTGGGTCATGGTGCGGGCCTTTTTAATTTTTTTCTCTTTGGAGGTCCCCGGTTCAATTTTTGTTAACTGCTGAGGCTTTTCGTTCTTTAAGGGAAGCGCTTCTTCCTCGTCTTCGATCTCGGGATGTCTCAATTCAGGAACCATATCGTAATAATGGGCAAGTTTATATTTGACAATGTTCCATTTGTCTTCAAGAGCCATTTTAGCTTCCATGATGTGGGAGATGTCGTTAGAAATATTTGAATTGGCCTTATCGATGACATGAAGGTGCTTAGCGCTCTTCGGTTCGGATCGAACCATTACAATTTGCTTAGCATGCTTCATGTTTCAAGTAAATTTAGAAACCAAAGCACTCGCTATCGAACCCAGGACTGGTAGAAGAAAAGCCGGTAAAAATCCGCCTTTTTGCACGAGAATATTTCGCTTCTTCTGCAATGGAACCTTTGTATTAACTAATCGTCTCCAGCTTGTTTTGTGCCTTTTCAAACGGGTCTTACAAGAGGGAGATATGCGAACATTTCCCTTACATACTTTGTGAATGCATTCCAAAAATGGCCTTAATGGTTTCAGGTTTAGCGTGCTTCAGAAGCTTTTTTCTAAGCTTAGGTTTCGCCTTGCTCAAAGCCACCAGATTTTCACACTCGTTGCAATGGGAGGAGAAGTGAGGTTGCGTATCTTAGCCTTCATAATGAACAGAAAAAACTCTCATTAAGGTTATTTATACTGTAACAAAGCAAGAAGGCGATTCCTCGGGAAGAATGTCAGTTCGAAATCGATCTGGAGTGTATTGAGAACAGTCTAGAATCAGATATCCGTGAGGCTTTTCCGTTGCTTTTTGGAAAGCTTCCAATAAAGACTTTGAATTTTGAGGTTCCATTTGCTGAAACAATCGTTCTTTTTGCATTTTATATCTGTTGTTCTTAAATTCTACGATATAATTGGCATTAAGGGAAATGGTGTGAAAGTGTTTTCCTTGAGGAAATATATTCTGAAGGATGTAAATGATGCCAAAATTGCGGTGGTGAGAATCTTTAGTGAAAAAATTTGACATTTCGGGGGAGTCAGTCTCTAGCATTAAAACATCTGCCACCATAAGGTCGTGCTGTTTTATGGAATCTAGGGGTGGAATTCCTGCATGAGTGTATACATTAAACGTGCAGTGATCGAAAGTGTTTCCAAGGTTTGGAGGATATTCGGGAGGGTGACACCAAACGACTCTCCCTATGGGTTTGTCATACATTTGTTCGGAATTGATAATTAAGCGTTTTACAAAGGTGCGCTTGCCCGATCGGGACGGTCCAGCAACCTGCATGGTACTTGGAAAGGTAAATTTGGGAATATAGGTGGTACCCTCTGACTGCGCGTTTCCCCGAATCTTCGTCCTTAATTTCCACATCATGTCCTGGGTTCGCACGCTTAAATTATTTCCCCGAATCTAAAATGACATCACCCTCGTTCATTTCCACATCGTGTCCTGGGTTCACACGCTTAAATTTTTTCCCTGAATCTAAAATAACTTCTCCCTGGTTCATTTCCACGTCATGTCTTGGGTTCACGCGCTTAAATTTATTCCCCGAGTCTAAAATGAATTCCTCGTCCCCGTTTGAAACAACTTCTGTAATGATTTTGAGAAAGAATGTGTTTTGAACTTTAGTAATTTTGCGTGCCAATTTCTTATTCTTTTTTGTAGGAGTCTTGGGTTCCAGGGCGTGCACCTTAGAATTCGGATGGTCTAACATTTGAGTAGCAGAATACCGTTTGTTCGGGAGGAGGGCGTGCCAATTCAACGGTTTCATTCTTTCGCCCGGAATTAGAGCATGCCACGGTACATACTGTTTCTTTTGTTACTTTCTTCTATAGGGTCTGGGTTTCTCCGTAATTGCCCATTTTAATATTGGTGGATCATCAAGAGGTTCGTTAAGGGCATGCTTTTTTGGGAGCAGGGCGTGCCAATTGACGGGTTTCATGAATGGCTCAGAAATCAGAGTATGCCACGGGACGATGGGATTTTTTATGGGTTTCTTTCTTCTCCACATTTCTAGACAAGACAACCTCGGGGGATTTAACTGGCGTTTCAATTTTTTGAAGCTCTTTGGAACATCATCTTCCTCCAAGGGACGAAATGTCTTTCGAATTTCGGGCTTAAACTTTTTGCGACACATGGACGTATCATCTGCCTCCAAAGATCTAGAGGCTTTAATTACATTGGGCTTAAATTTTTTTGGAAAATGGTGCCATCATCATCTCCCTCCAATGCTCGAGAGGCTTTAATTATGTCGGGCTTAAACATTTTTCGAAACATGGGAACATCGTCTTCCTCCAACGGACGGGATGCTTTCCGAATTTCGGGCTCGTTATATAACATAGGAACATCATCTTGCTCTAATGCCTCAGATATTTTGTTAAAGTCAAATTTCATTTTTTTCGGATAAAAGATGTTCTCTTCTTCCACTTTCCTCTGAGCTAACATGTCATGACTGCCCTTCCTTGGTTCGAATCCTTTTATACCCATAGGGGCAGGAGTCATAATTGGTCTGGAGGACCCGCTTGTTGACTACCATGCTAAATGTATTAGTATAGGGTTTAGTAGTTACGGTCCATAGTTTCCTTCGAGCAATTTGCTTTCCATGGAAGGTAACGGTTTTTGAGGAATCGTTTAGAATAATATCTTGCATAAAGTTGGCATTGACGGTTCCTAAATTTCCCGAATTTAGAGTAATTGCTTTAATTTTGCACACCACATGCTTGTTTTAGTCTATGGGACACCACACTTCATAACTGTAACTTTTGGGTCCACAGGAAGAAAATCTCCTTATGTATGCTCCGGGCTCAATTTTTTCAAGTTCGTAAGTCATGTCGCCCAAATACGCCCCCATTTGAGTTATCCAATCCCCCGGTGCGTAAGTAGCGATAATGGAATCATTGTCGAAGGAACACACGCGCTCACCCAAATGATCCAGATAAGAATACAAGACCAAGACCAAGACCATGCGCTGTAGTGTAGGCTGCAATGACGACATTTGATTTGAGGTTGATCTTTCCAGCGTTTTCATCTTACTGCCACGTAACGTACATGATCTCGTCAGTTGTAGGCATGTAGGATTTAACTTCCAACGCCGAATCGTTTTTAAGAGTTCCAGCAAGTGGGAGGGGTTCTTAATTACCTCTCAAGTTGGGAGGTTATGTCTCTGCCCATATTTCCTCCAAAAGGAACTTAACATTAGTTTGGCTAACTCTCGTTTTCCGGGATTGCATTCGATTCTGTTTTTGTCCAGTTGAACACCTTCCCTCTTAAAAAGTTTTCGATGTATGTATTTCTTTCTGTTTCCGTGGTACAGGTGGAAGGCCAGCGTGTGGCTTCAATTTTCATTTTCAAAAACTGGTCCACGTACTTCTCAAACAGACCTTCCTCCCCAGAATTAGGATTGTATCGAATCATTTCATACTCCCAAATTTCGTGTTTGGTCAATATTCGGTACCCCTTCTGAAAGGCAACCTTTATTTCTTCAATAATCCAGGTGCCCGTGAAACATCTATCTTCGTCTGAGTGTTCACACTTGTTTTGCCTCGCTTCCTCTACACAAGTTTGACAGAGGGGGAACATAAGCATTCCCCTAATTCTTGAGGGCAGCATAGGGTGATAGAGACTTTCAGGAGGTAATATCGATCACTTTATCAAAACTCTTTCAACGTCATGAATATTTGGAAAGTTATCTACGTAAATTTTGGAATGACCCACCGGATAAGGTTTTATTGACATAGGGGTACAAGCTAAACATGTCATAATAAAACATTTTTTCCTCCCCTTCAACTTTGCGGTACACTTTGGTACAGTCGGTACGGCCTTCAAAGAAGGCATCCCTAGGGTTTAGGAGTTCGCGAAAAACTTTGCAACAACGGTTTACCTGGGCTGCCAGATCTTTATTCTCCCGAATTATAGCTTTAAATTCGCACTTCCTTATTTCCATCACCGAATATCCTGCATCTCTCATTTTCTTAGTTATTCTTTCGGTTCCCTCAAATCTAGAGGCATGGGTTTCATTGCCCGAAGCATATATTTTGGAATGGCGATTAGGGAAGCACTCTTGGCATCCATGAAAAAAGCAACCATGGAAAAAATACACTGATGGATCCTCTCTGTAACCATCTACCTTGTGTCCCAAAATTTTTATTTCTCTGCCCCTGTAGGCATACTGAATAATGATGTAATTTTGCAGTTCCACCTACGCCAACTATATACAAGCCATTTGAGATTGAGCAACGCCTACGCGATACCCTCCTTGTGGAATCATTGGAATTTTGTTAACAGACAAATCTTTTCCTGTACATGTTGATGCAGGCATTGGCGATGGTAACACATTCTCTGAAAGGGTCGATGTCATTTTCGTCCATGAATTCCTTTCGAAATTTTGTTGCTCCCAAAAATAACAGGCGAACGTCAGACTTGTAATACTTCAGCATCTCTTCCTGCATGTTAAACATGTATCTCTCACTCACCATTTTTAAATGCCACTCCTCGAAAGCTTTACGTTCGGTTTCAAACATATTGCCGGGGGAAAAATATTTTTTATCCGGAATGAGTCCTATATGTCTTTGATTTTCCCTAGTGTTAAACAAATATGGAAAGTACCCCTTACACTCCTGAAGTTGAAAGGTTTTGGAGAACAGCGAAAGGGGCATAGGTATAAAATTTAGCGTATCGAGGAATGTTACGTTTAAGTACCTAATTCGATATATTCTGTTTCCATTCATGATAAGTTCGGGTTCCCATTTCAAAGTGCCCACCATATGTTTCAAAATAAATTGTCCATTGTAGGATCGTAAATTATGGGCTAAAACAGCTACATCCCAGGTTTTAAATCTAGCTTGTATAGCATGCTCTAAAATGTCTTTTACCGTATCCTTATCATACACCCACTCCCTCATTCCGCATTGCATACAGTAAGCAGCTATTTCGTTTATACACTTTGAACATGCCTGATACAGGACACACAAATTAGGTTCATGTAAACGCTCTTCTAGATTTTCTACATACACGTATCATGTGTACATTCGAATTCGATAAACATAAATATAAAGGGTTTCTTATACGGCTGAATGTATCATAAATGATTACCCTCTACATGATTCTTACAATTACTACAATATTTCTCCCCGCACTGGTGCTGCAATTTTCTGTATCTTGTGGTATACAATTTATCTCAATTTAAGCAGGCTTTTTCAACATCACATATGGATAACTGTTTTCCGTAAAAGATTTCCTTTATTTGGTTTTCAAAGCACTGCCGTCAATTAAACTGATGGTTACAAGCATTGCAGGGCACATAAGTTTGCATACGGCAATGGTAGTCAAGATGGCACTTAGTACATCTTTTATCGCACTTGTGTTTCTCCTTTGATACCTTACATGGAACATTACAGTATCTGCAATACCAACGACATTTAAAGGCTTGGTGCAAATTAACAATAGCATTAAAGTGACCTTCGTGGTACATGATATCAGTACATTTATTGGTAAGCATATTTAGTTTGTATAAAACATTTTTTCCGGTATGATCTCCAAACACTGTGATACAATACTCGGGTAAGAAGCCTTCAGAAGCTTTCACATCGCCCAAGTAGCATATTTGACATCCCTTCCCTATAGACTGGCATAAAGCTTTTGCTCTAATCAGCTGTATATACTCCCTCCTCTGAATACTGTGGTAAGCTTCATCGTGGTTTATCTTAGCTTTGCAAACTGTTATTGCTCTAGCCAAACACATTCTGTCTGCGTTTCCTATTTCTATTATTCGTTTATTCGTTTTGCACTCATTACACATTTTAAAGCACGAACCCAGGACTTGCTTCGTCCACATACAGTTTAGTTTAAGAGGCCCCTTCATTAGAAATTCTTTGTTACTTTGCATGGCTCACGCAATGGAACGTAAAATAATATCCGGGTCTACCTGGTCAAATTTTTGGACGCTCATGTTAAACGGTCTAGCGGGATGTTGACCATCACTTATGGATATTCCCTACCACCCTGGCGAATTTTGTAGCAGGTTTTTGTTAACAAATTGTAAAAATTGCCTAAACATGTTATGAACCTAGTCCCTTGGCTCTGCACCTTCGGGAATTGAACGCACAACTATATCGGTTTCCGAATATCCAGAGTAAAATTTTTTCATCGTTCTTTGTCTATGTTCCATAATATTAAATTGAGGTTCCTCTCTTACCTCCGATTCCGCCTACACTCTAGGTTTGGGTAGCACATCATCGGGAATAGGTATATCGTATTCATCCACGAAATATTTGTATAAATCTTCTTCCTCCATTACACCTAACTTGCACCCACGTTCAAAATGCCCGCCGTCCCTCTAAGCTTTTTATATTATACTCTCCTAGCGCGAGAACTGTCTTATCTTTCCTTCTAAAACTCTTTGGACTTTCCCTCTCCTAATGCGCTAACCTTTATAACTGTGCTTGTTTTAAAGAACTTAGAATTATTTCAGTATTTTTCATGTTTTATTCACTTTTAAAATAACTTAGAGTAATTTCATATTTTTTGGTTTTATTCACTTTTTAAAACAGAACTTAGAATTATTTAATATTTTTTGGTTTTATTTACTTTCAAAACAGAACTTAGAACAATTTCAGTATTTTTCATGTTTTAATCACTTTTAAAACACAGGACTTTAAATTATTTCATGTTTTTAATCACTTTTAAAACAGGACTTTGAATTATTTCATGTTTTTTAGTTTTATTCACTTTTTTTAAAACAGAACTTTAAATTATTTCATTATTTCTTTCCATTATCTGTATCGTAACGTAGACTTATTGCCTCTTATTTCACCTCCGAACCGTCCAGTTCAAAAAAAGCTAACGTCATCTAAAAGTAGGTAGCCCTCTTTTTATCTGTATGCTTTTCATTTGCATGTGTATAAAATTAATTTCAAGCATTCATTGCTCTTTGCAGATGTATGCTGATTGTGTACCTCCATGCCATTCAATTACCAGTTTTCTATGCGGTTCCGATATTTGCACCGGCTACCTTAAACCTTCCATCCTTTCCATTTGCGATGTTAAACCATTCACTTTGTATTATGTGCACGCTGAAAACGAGCTGCATGACATTAAGTGCCCAAAATGTAAAGTTAAATTTTCGTTCTCTCCTGAATCGGTTGAAGGTAAACCGTTGGATTTAAATCTTCCATTATGGAAATGAAAAGTAACTTGCTTAAGGGTTATTAATTTTTAGATGAGTCGTATTTATTACACATCTGCTTCACTTTCTGCTTCACTTCTGCTTACGAAAGTGAAGCAGATGTGTAATAAATACGACTCATCTAAAAAGTAATAATTTTTCGCTTCACTGTGGTGTTCCAATACAGTTAAATCTCGATATATTGCTTAAGGGTGTTTTGTAAAACTCACACGTTTGGGGATCATGATTGTCTTTGGAATTATTTGTACCACCAACCCTCCTTATACCTTAGATGTTGTCATAAAACTGTTAAGTTCTTCGATGGAGAGCTTAATCTTCAACCCCCTGTTTGGTTGTATCACTCTTATGCTCCAAAAATAGGTTATCCCTCTGTTTACCCTCATTGGAATATCTCTCAGTATCTCACTCGCGATTAAATTTTTTTTTCATTTTTCTAGGTCTTGTCGTGTTCTCCGTTTCATGTGGAACAGCTCTTTTCAACAATCATGAACAGCAGTTTTGGCCCAAATGAACTTGTTGTCGACGGGCCCTAAAACACCACACACTGAACAGCAGTTCCCCCCCCCCCATGATTTCATTCCTAGATTCTCTCCATCCAATCTTCCTCCTCAATGGCCAGCCGTTGCTCAAATTCTTCATTTGCTTGCTTTAGATGACATTCCTGCTGTTCTTATTGGCAAAGTTTGTGCATCCCTAGACCCTAATTTTGATCTTCCCTCTAGTGTTCACCCTGCATGCTTGGTTCCTAATATTTTTTATTTTCCTAACGTGGTATAACAATATTCCTAATTCCTTTATATCTCATTTGTTGAACCATGTTGCATCCATGGTTTTCATGGAATAGTTGGTGCAAGTCTTGACTGTCAAAATTTATATCTTGAGTGGATATCGTATGACCAGAATCTTGGGTATAATACATTCTCGATTTCCTCAGAAAACACCTCTTTCCAAATTAATTTTCAAGTTTCCATTATGAACAATGTAAGCTTCGCGATTCGCCATTCTATTTGCTGGCTAGATATTACTCTGGATATCTTCTCATGCATTATATTACCATTCTTTCGTTTTGCAATTGTAGGCTACTTTAATACCAAAGGTGCCTTTAGAATGCGTTTTATTCGCAACCTTTCTACTGCTTCAGCGGGTTGGCTCTTCCAAAATGAGCAAATTCCCCTCATTAAATGGCTGTCCAAATTTAATTGCACCTCCACTTCCTGCTCCTGCTTTCCTTGGAAACCCTCACCTCCTTCACTAAAGCATCTAGCGTTTGCAGCGCTTTGTGAAAATTCAAGATTTTGAAGCTTCTCGCGGTAAGTACTATGCTTTGTCTTCCTCTACTTTTTGTTTCTCATCGTCATTCTCATCGTCTGATTCCTCTTTATTTATTTTTATTTTCTTTCAGATTGACTTTTTTAACAAGGAAGTAGTGTTCTGGAACCCCCTAGGGGCTCCACTATCTCCTGCATTGGCTCCAATAGAAAACCCGGACGGGACATTCTCCGTCATGAATCCTAAGCTCCGCTGCTTTGTTTCATGTTCGACTACCATAATTGACTGCCGCCTGCTTTTTAAAATACCCCTTTATTACGGGTTTCGGGTAGCTAAAAAAAGGCTCTATATGAGAAACAAACCATAGTGACAAAGATTTTTGCAGGGGAACAAGAATCTCTAAATTTATCTGTTACCAACTTTTCCCATAAATATTTTGTGTTAGACGCAGGGCAGCCGTTGGTCGCTTTAAGACTCATTAAGTGCCCACGCGCTGCCCTGGTAGAGCCATGGGATATTTAACCCATGACTCTTATCAGAAAAGTCATATACTTTTTCTCTGCTAAAAAAAAAATAGCATTAAACATTATTCTTCCCATTTAAGGTAGTGCTTTTGATTTTCCCCAAAAGTCGTTTTTCCTCTCCTTTTTCCTTCATAGTTTAGTAAGGCTATTTTTTCTTTATTTCAGCATGAATGTTAAGTTAATGTTAAGTTTAAGCATTAGATCTTATTCAGGTGCTTCTTCAGGCTCTTCGTCGTATCCTGCAGCGTAGTTCTCCACCTCCAAATCACCCTGACCCTGGCATCCTTTATTAAGTTTAGTTATAAGTTGCAACAATCCTTCAAATTCTTGCTGCATTTTATTCACATTGTCTCGAATTCTATTCACCAATTCAAATTGTTTGCTAGTATTCCCCTTCCTTTCCTCACTACCCTCATTTCATTCTCCATCTTCTCTCCTCGCAGACTTCCTTATCTCCTTTTGCTACCTCAATCTCTTTCGATTTATTCTTCAACTTCCCCTCGCATTCCTTTCTCAACTTCCCCTTCATTACATTCATTTCTTCTTTACACTTGTCTACTGCAGCCTTTCTAGTACTGTTCACCGACACCTTCTTTGCCTCCTTGTTCGAATCCCTGCACATTCAGAACTTACCCTCAAACTTCCTTCGGCGCTCCATCTCGAACTGCGTTTCACTCTCCCTGACATTTTTTTCCCTCCAACATCAAGGTTCCATTCCCCATTCCCGCACTCTCCAAATAAATATACAAAAGTCTCCGAAAAATAACTATTTACCTCGTTCACTATATTATAGGCCAAAATCAATTCAGTTTCTTCCGGCGTTATCTTCCAATTCAGTTCCAATCCATTTGGAATATTCACCTCATCCAACAATTTACTGCAATCCAATAATTCCACCCTCACACTGGCATTACCTCCCGTATACAGTTTTACCGGAGTTCCATAAAATTTGCATTTCTCACCCTTTTTCCGCCCCTTTATGCACTCGCACCTTTTGTTACCCTCGTAACCCTCCGGACATTCCATTTACCCCATATCCAGCTGACCATAATATAATTTTGAACGACAACTCCCTCCCCCGCACCACGTGACAGGGTGCAGGCACTCATAAACATTTTTCAATCCCTTCACGTTCATTATCGTTGAATTAAACCTACATCCTACTCCCTTCTGATACATGCAAGTACAATTTCCTGCCAATTCGTAATCCTTTCTGCACATGGTCGCATTCTTCAACCACCCCGTCTCATCCACCCTAAATCCACATCGTCCAAAACTAATGCAACTGTCCTCGGCCCTCGCTAATCAAAAACATGTTATTGCTATCCAAAGCAATTGCATTTTGAAAACACTCTGCTCAAATTCCATCACATTTTATACCTCTTCTTTCCTTTCTCAGCAATGGCCAACATCTTGTGCAAGTAGCTCGAGGGTTGTTGATGTCTCTTGACGCTCACTGACAAATGCACCATCATCGCAAGATTGCCAACTCATCAGCTCCAAAAATTTGCCCCTCTAGATGTTGATCGCGTTTGGAATTCCCTCAATTTGGAATGCCAAACTTCCTTCGCCAAATTTAAACGTTGTCATATCCATTGGAATCAACCTTGGAAGTGTTCCCACATTGATGGTCCTGCATCTTTCATTTCCCAATGTCCTTTTTGCACCGAATAAATCTCTTTTCCTTTTAGGATTGGCAGCCGTTAGGTGCAAATTCCTCCGAGCCGGATATACCCTCTGGTCCCTCGACAAGCACAAGAGGACCATCATTGCAGATATAGGTGACTACCTCGTCCATTATCCTCCTCAAGATGCTGACAGGGTGTGGCACGAACTCCCTCCCAACTGCAAAGACCTGTTCCACAAATGGAGGAGATGCACCGATCACTATCCAAAATATTCATTCATCGGATGCTGCTCAGATCACCAAGCTTATAACCCCACTCCTGCCATGTGCCCCCCTCCTACATTTTGCATTGACTGCTTCGGCTCTTATTGGGACTTTGAGGGTTGGTATCAAATGACGGGCGAATGGATTTATTATCCATACGCCTTTAATTATCAACAGACCTATCATTGTCCCAATAAATATGTCATTCCTAAAAACCAAAAACAATATGTAAAACATTACAATTCTTCTTAAATATATTTTAATTTTTATTAGAACTGCTTTTTTATTTCAGTATCCCTCTGCCATTTTATGAACTACTTTTTTATTTCATAGTATCCCTCTGCCTACCTTCTCCTCTCTTTCACTTTACTGCCTAGTCGTCAAAATCTCTGGTAAGTGTGTGCGTGTGAGTGAAAGATGCAGCGTGTGGGAGATGCAGTGAGTGGAGGGTGTGTATGAGAGATGCAGTGAGTGTAGGGTGTGTGTGGGTGATGCAGTGAGTGGAGGGTGCATGTGGGAATAGGCTACTTCGTACCAAACCTAAGATCGACTTGTACCAACCAAGGTCTATTGGTATAACTCCGCTTTTCAAACCAACCCAGGACATATATGTGTTTGGAGGAATCTAGTAACAGTGACATAAAGTTAATCTCAGAAACTCTTTGTAGTTGGTTTATAAATACTCGTCACTTACTTGTTTATATTTATGAGAGACTAGTTTCAAAGACATTCGCCTCCATTTTCAATCTCTTTCCAACTGGCATCTGTTGTTGTCTGCTCTCTCTCTGGTGGTGGAACTATGAACTTCTTTGTCAAATTATCTACTGGTGGGATTTCAAAGTTCATTACGCGATCCTTATTTTTCCATATGAATATGTTTTCCCATGTTAAATTATTTTGGTTTATCACTCCTTTTAATAATTTTGGATTTGACATTGATCCAAATCCAATTGTTGTTTTGTGTTATTAATCGACTCCCAATTGACTTAAAAGGCCGAGTTGCAGATATTCCAAATGTTCTTTATTTGCTTAGAAATACACTCCGTAGCAGCAAAATTACATCACATATCACAATCTTCCAAGGTCGATGACAATTCGCGACTATGCTGCAAAATTTCAAACTCACTGGTTGCAACACAAATCAAAGTACATTTTCTTCATTCCCATCTGAATTATTTCTCCAATAATTTCGGAGATTTCAGTGAAAGATTTCACCTGGATATAAAGATATGCAAATGATGTATCAAGGGAAGTGAAGTGCTCATGGGATAGAAACTATTGTTAGACATTAAAAAGGGTCTGCTCTGAACAACATGAACGAAGGTCAAAGAGGAGAAAATTTGAAGTACAATACTGAGCTGAGGTTGTCTATGTGCTTATAATTGTTATTAATTAATGATAAAATAGTAGCAAGTAATAAATTATAAGAGAATAGAATTTTTTGTTTACTAAATGATATACACTAAGTATATATGGCTTCGTCAATCTTAATATTATTTACAGTAAACTCATAACAGAAGCAGTGACATAAACAATGAACAATGAACAGGTTACATTTTGAATTCAAACAATCATTTACACTATAACATTTATGTTTTAACAAAAGGTGCTTGACTTTTTTCTTGAACATTTTGCCTGAGAATGCCTTGATAGATTTGTGTATCTTGTACAAAATTACTCCTTTGTAGGAAATACTGTTGATTGTTCCGATTAATCGGTGATGGTACAGTTGTATCAGTTCACTTGCTCGAGTATTATGAGCATGATAGTCGTTATTTTTTTGAAACAATGTATATTACTATGAATAAAATATACAGTTTCTAGAATATATATACATGACAGTAGCAATATGCTAATTTCATAAAAATTGGTTTACTTGGGTTAAAGATTGGTAATTGTTTAATTATATTATGCAGACTTTCAGTAATAGTGAAATCCCCTGGCACTGCGCAAGTTAAGTTGGTGAGGGGGCTGCCCTCTCTCTGCCTTCAGCCGGCAGGTACATTCTTCGGCGTATCTACCTAGATGCGTTGCTTCCACCACAGCTGACGAGTCGCATCTCCCCGTTGTGGGTCAGTCTTAGTTTCACCTCACCTCTTACTATACAGCAAGCCAGCTTAGCTGGACTTGGCTGATGTAGTTGTCTGGATCACGGGGTGCTCAATAAAGTGATGGCTTTCAAGGGTAAAGAGAGTATTGGATCCAAACTTTCAATAGAAAATGATAATATGATAATATAAAACAGGTAGACGAATTCAAATACTTGAGTTATTACATTTCATATAAGAAAGAAACAGAAGAAGTTGTACTTATGTTAAAAGATATTCAAAGAATGGAAAAATTGAGAAGAATAATTTGAATTTTTTGGAAATTCTTAATGCCATAAAAATGTTATTTGACAAATATTGTAAGTCTGGCTAAGTTTATATTCTTGCACAGCTTCTACAAAAATCTTAAATTCTTGCTCTTCACAAATTAGCATTCCCCTTATTTATGTAATGAGTCTCTAAAGACTGGTATTTTCCCTGACAGAATGAAATACTCAATTGTTAAACCTCTTTTCAAAACAGGCAAACACAATAATGTTTCAAGTTATAGACCAATATCTCTCTTGCCAAATTTTCAAAAGTTCTTGAAAAAGTAATGTTAACCAGGCTGTATAAACACCTCGAATACAACAACATAGTTGTCAGTGATCAGTTTGGATTCAGAAAGGGAATATCAACTAATAATGCAACTTACAAACTTACACATTAAGTACTAACTGCCTTAAACGATAAAAGACATGTAGGTGGAATTTTTTCTGATCTAGCAAAGGCTTTTGATTGTGTTAATCATGACATTCTTATAGAAAAACTTTGAATTCTATAGGCTAAAAATGAACGTTTAAGATGGTTTGTATCATATCTAAATGAAAGAAAACAGAGGGTTGAATTAGCAGTCAGTGATATTGGTTATGAAAAACAAACTTCATACTGGAAAGTAGTAACTCATGGAGTACCCCAAGGTTCCGTGTTAGGGCCTTTATTATTTCTGATCTATATAAATGACCTCTCACTTTATATAAAGGACATTGCAAGTACAGTTCCTTTTGCCGATGACACTAGTGTCCTGGTGACCAGTACAAATTTAAACGAGTGTATAATTAAAATGAATTATGTTTTTAACTGTATGTCATGCTGGTTTAAAGCGAACAAATTATCTGTGAATCTAGACAAAACAAAAGTGGTCAAATTTATAACCTGTCGTACGTCACATACTCAAATAGAAATCAGGATTAATGATATGTTATTAGAAGAAATTGACAGCACAAAATTTCTGGGCCTTCAAGTGGACAGATGTTTAGATTGGAAAGCTCGCGTAAATTATATCTTACCTAAACTCAGCTCTGCCTGTTATGCTATCCGAGAGCTGCTTAATGTGAGTTCTATTGACACGCTTAAATTAATGTATTATGCATACCATCGCGAATCCCCTTTTACGACCAGCGGCGTATGCGCTAAAATGGTTCGCGCGGCTTGTTTACACAAAGGAACTGATAGGCAGACATTGTGGAAATAAAGAGCCTGCAGATAAAGATAACAGTCGGATAGTGTATCACTGAGATAAAAGGCGTGCCAAAACAGGTAAAGTTAGAACATTCTGGTAACATCTTGATTGATGGAGAGCGTTAGGTTTCTTGATTATTCCAGAAATATTTATAATTATCAATGAGGTAATTAAGGAAGCGACGACTCGCCAAGGGTCAGTCATGAGTCGTGAACAGATGTTGTGTAACACAAAAGTTGTAAGCAGTAAACAGCTGAGCTGATGTAAACAGATTTAAACAGAACGCTGTTTGTTATTGTCATCGACCTTGGTAGACTGTGTGTATGTGTCGTAATGCCGTTACATGAGAATTGAACAGTGTATTTCTACGGAAATAAAAAACATTTGGAATATCTGCAACGCGGACTTTTAATTTCACGAACCCACAACGTCACATTACTTTAACTCTATTATGGAATACGGAATATTATTTTGGGGCAACTCAGTAGAAAGTAAAATAATATTTCTTATGCAAAAGAGGCTTATAAGAATCATTACTAACACCCACAACAGATGCTCCTGTAAAAATATTTTTAGAAGATTGAAGATATTAACGCTTCCTTGTATGTATATATTCTCGATCCTAAAATTTTTAGCCTGCAATCGTGCCTTATTTGCAACAAATAATGTAATTCACAGAATAAACACTAGACAAAACTATAAAATCCATTATCCCAGTGCTAAACTTTCTTGCTTCCAGAAAGCTGTGCATTAGGAGACTATCAAAGTATCTGGCGCACTTCCTAATGTTCTTAAAGAAAAAATTGAAAACTTCGGTGCTTTTAAAAATGCCTTTGCTCAAAATCTTTTTATTCTGTACAAGATTATCTAAATGAGAAATTATCCTGATAATGCTTCTGTAGCTCTGTAAGTAGTATCTAACTGTTCCAATGACAAATCATTATCACTAAATCTTTGATGCATGTTGAAATTTTATTTTTAATGTATATGTGTTTAAGAAATAACAAAAATGGTATCCATTACAAAAAGGTTGAGACGTACTGGCATGAGCCAAGTGAAAGCTGATTTAAAAAGTGTATGATTTTATATCATGTATAATTATCCCTGCTTTTTGTCATATTGCTGTTCATATTGTCTGTATAATATATGTGTCTTATGTTATCTTTTCAAGTACATATATATGCTATTAAACTTTACACCTCTGGACATGTTCAATGTTCACAACCTTCACTGGCTACAAGTTAACCTACTGAATGCAAATCAATCTAATCTAATCAATTGTCCATGGCCTGTTCTTGTGCACTATATTTTTTAGATACCCCCACAAGAAAAATCCGGTGAGGTTAGGTCAGGGAATCTGGGAGGCCACAGACGTTTTGAGATTATTCGATTATCAAAGAAACTGGTTACAAATCCCATGGTGTCAATAGATGTATAACACGTTGCTCCATATTGCTGCAATTCAATATCATCCAGCTGCTCCACAAATGTCTTGAAGATACCCATATAAACTTCAGCATCTACAGTTGTATCAAAGAAATTGGGGCCAATGAGCTTTAGATGCCGGTGGAGGATACTTAGAACATTTTCTCTTAGATGTAAATAGTGTAATGTAATCTCCCAATTCTGTATTATACTGTCCCAAAGTTGCAAATGTGTCCTATTATTGGTTCAAAAATTATGGCCTATTGAAATGGTTCAGGTTTATATGCTGTAAAAGCATATTTGAGAAGGCACCAAAGTCATCATTAAAAGATGTCTAACTTCAGCACGAAACCCACCTTATTTTTATTAGTTATACTGTTCCCTCCCTCTTTTAAACAAACATTTGGTCCTTAAAACATGTTTTTCTGGTATATTTTGAACATCCAATTATTAGTTAAAATATAAAATTTCTTCTGTTGTACATCATACACAGTAAAATATGTTAATATTAACTTTATAAAAGTTTGTCATTCAAACATACCTCACTCTATGTGTGATATAATAGATGGAAATGAGCAATTGGTACTCCAATTTGTTGCTCTCTTAGGTTGTTACTTCTAGATTATTGTTGGGTTGCAAGAACACTGTGTTGTTCTTCTTTCATAACACTCAGAACCAGGGCCGTAGTGGAGGGGGAACGCAGATGTATGCTGGCCCTCCACTATTTTTGGAGGGGGACACAGTCCCCTTACTAATATTATTTATACTTTTTTATTGATAACCTTTCTAAATTTAACCTTTAAAATACTGCAAGAATACAAAATATATAATTACATTCGAAATACATTCAAATAATATTTATGACTGTTAACGGACCTCCAGTCCATATGTGGAACTTAGAGGATTACATAAAAGAATGGATAAAAAGTCATACGCTTGCTAAGAACAACCAAAACAGGAAGACGAATCTCCAAGTGCAGAATTCTGAAAAATGTTTAGGTGAGCGTTACCCACTTATTTTTGTTAGGAATATGGCCCTGCTTAGAACTATAAATGTATATTGTCAACCAATTAGGGAAGGGACGGACAGGCGACAGTTGGGAGGGACCCTAGGCACTGGGCCACGCCCACTCATCGGTCTCTGTCACTAACTGAGGGAAATGTCACTGTCCCTCGAAGTTTCTCTCCCCTTCTCCTCTCCTATGGAACGTTCGGGTAATTTGCGGAAAACCAGAGACTTCTAGAATAGCAGGATATTCCTATAAAAGGGACTTCAATTAGGGGCGAGTCAGTCAGTGTTTGACGTGCTAGCGAAGGACGTGTTAATGAACGAGAAGACTGTGCGTGCATCGGAGTTTACGTAATAGCGAGTACAAGGAAATTGTAACGGACGAACTGGTGAATTGTAATTGTGTGCAGCACGTAATTCTGTGTAATTGGCAAGTGTTAAACTGTAAGTCGGTGGAAATAAAGAACATTTTTGAGTGGTGAAATTGGACTTTTCATTTCACGAACCCACAAAGTCACACTGGTGTCAGGAAGCGGGAAGATAACATCACCGAACATTACAGCCATGGAATCCGCATTGGAAATGCTTTTGGCGAAGATGAACGAGTTAACAGAGAAGACGGAAGCGGCAAATGACAGCCTGGCCGCGAAGCTGGAGACTACAAATAACAACCTCACCGCCGAGTTGAAACAAATGAAGACGGCCAACGACAACATCACCGCCGAGTTGAAACAAATGAAGACGGCCAACGACAACATCACCGGGAAGATGGAAGAAATGAAGGCCGAATTAACAGCGAAGACGGAAACGGCTAACAACGACTTGGCCACGACAATGACCTCAAAGATGGCCGAACTGACCACGGAAATGAAGGTGGCGAACGAGGCTCTCGCCGCCAAATTTCAAGAACAGTTGGCCGGCGTGAGGGATGACGTGACGGAGCTGGGCAAGCGGATGGGCCAAGTGGACGAGCGGGTCGAGGACCTGGCGAGCCGCGTTAACGACCTGGAAGGGAAAGCCGACAGCAGCGCGAAGTCCCTGAACGCCATGGTGGAGAACGTCGTCGGCAGGAAGCTGAAGGATTTGAAGGCCGACGCGCCGGGACGCGACACAACATCTGCGCGCGTGAAACCTCCCAAGTATGACGGCGCGTCAACGTTTGAGGTCTTCCGCCGCCAGTTCGACACAGTGGCCAGGCACAACGGATGGTCACTGGAGGAGGAGGCCACACAGTTAATAGCCAGCCTCCAGGGACGGGCCGCGGAAGTGCTAAACGCGGTGCAGACGATGGCGGCGCCCAAGGACATCTGGGAGGCCCTGGAGAATCGCTTCGGGAACCACCGCTTAGCCGCAGCATACCGAAGCCAGCTAAAGGCAAGGGCGCAGCAGCCGGGGGAGACGCTGCAGGAGTTCGCCATAGCCATCGAGCAGCTGGCTAGCAAGGCCTTGGTTGACCTGCCACTGGAGTTCGTATCCCGGGAAGCCGCCTACAATTTTGTCGACGGGGTACGGGACACGGAGATTCGTCAGCGCCTAATGCTCGGCGAATATAAAACCATACACGAGGCTCTGACAGCGGCATTAAGGATGGAGGCGGCCAAAGTAACATCTATTCCGACGTCGAGAACGAGGAGTGTCCGCTACGCCGGAGACAGGAGACCAGCTGAAGGACGCCGGCGAACACCTAGTGGCCTGTGTTGGGGGTGTGGACAGCCCGGACACCTACAGAGAGACTGCCCACGCCAGGAAGAGCAGCCGGAAAACGAGTAAGGGCCGTCGTGGAGAGGGGCACGTCGGCGCCATCACCACCATCCCCTCGAGTGACACTGCGCGCCGTCAGCCGGCGTATGGATGACAGCCTCATCGCGGACGGTTGGATAAGAGGAAAGCCGTGCCGCGTGCTGGTGGACACCGGGGCGGCCGTGACCATCATCAGACCTGACGTGGCGAAGGGTTTGCCGACAAGGAAGCCAAGCCGGCCATACCAGCTTGTCACGGCATCGGGTGACACCTTGCCTGTGGAGAAGGAGGCCCTGCTGGAGCTGAACTTGGGACGGAGTGCCGTTCGTCTGTGGGTGTTCGTCGCGAAGGTGGCTGAGGAGGTGATCCTGGGACTGGATGCCCTCAGGAGCCATGAGGCGACGGTCGACGTCGGCAAGAAGGTCCTGCGGCTTAACGGAGGAGAGGTTATACTCCGTCAACCCGAAGAGCGCCTTGGAATGTGCAGGGTCGTCTTGGACGAAGACGTGGTTGTTCCCGCGAGGAGCGAGGTGGTGGTGACGGCGCGACTTGAGGGCCAGAGAACCAGGAACATGATGCTGGACCAGAAGACGCCTGTACACGGACTGTGTGTAGCCAGGGCATTGCTGCCGTGCCGAGAGGAGGTGCCAGTGAGACTGCTAAATCCAACGGACACCGATCACGACGTCCAGGCCGGGACGGAGTTGGGAACGTGCGAGCCCGTAGTGAGCGTAACAGCAATCGACAAGACACAGGAGCCGGCGCCGAAGCAACACCTGGGGCCCCGGCTAGAAGGCTTACTGGAGAGGGCGGCCGACCACCTGACCGCAGAACAGCTGGAGCAGGTTCGACAACTACTGGGGCGATACGAGCGCGTCTTCAGCCAAGGCGATAGTGACTACGGCCGCACGGACAAAGTGCTTCACCGCATCGACACCGGAGACGCCCGGCCTATTCGGCAACCACATAGACGCGTTCCGCTGGCGAAGCAAGGGGCGGTACCAGACATGCTGGAGGACATGAGATCCAGGGGGAGTGATTGAAGAGTCCGACAGCCCTTGGTGTTCCCCTGTAGTCTTGGTGACGAAGAAGAACGGCGAGCTGCGCTTCTGCGTAGACTACAGAAAGCTGAACGCTGTCACCCGGAAGGACTGCTTTCCCTTACCCCGGATTGACGACACCCTGGACACGCTAGCTGGTGCACAGTGGTTCTCGACCCTGGACCTGAAGTCGGGCTACTGGCAGGTAGCTCTAGACCCGAGAGACAAGGAGAAGACCGCATTCTCGATGGGCCAAGGTCTTTGGCAGTTCACGGTTATGCCCTTTGGCCTCTGCAACGCACCAGCTACCTTCCAACGCCTCATGGAGTCAGTGATGAGAGGACTGACTTACGATGCCTGCCTGCTATACCTGGACGACATCATCATCGTCGGGAAGACTTTTGAAGATCACCTCGAGAATCTGAGGAAGGTGCTACAGAGACTGCAGGCGACCAACTTGAAGCTGAACGCGAAGAAGTGCCAGCTCTTCCGCAAGAAAGTGAACTACTTAGGCCACATAGTCTCAGCAACCGGAGTGGCCACAGACCCGGAGAAGACACAGGCTGTGAGAGATTGGCCTCGCCCAAAGGATAGGAAAGAGTTGCGCAGTTTCCTAGGGCTGTGCAGTTATTACCGCCGCTTCATAAAGGGGTTCTCCAACATCGGAAAACCACTCACCCGCCTGACAGAGGAACACCGGCCATTTGTGTGGACGGAGGACGCCGAAAACGCTTTCTAGCACCTGAAGGAGACCCTGTGCAGTGCTCCAATTTTGGGTTTCCCACAACCGGGTGGCGCCTTCATTGTGGACACCGACGCTAGCGACCATTGCATTGGAGGTGTCCTATCGCAGATCCAGGACGGCCATGAGCTGGTGATAGCCTACTACAGCAAGACGCTATCCAAGGCAGAGAAGAACTACTGCGTCACCCGACGATAATTATTGGCGGTAGTAAAGACCTTGGAGCACTTCCACAAGTACCTGTACGGTCAGCCATTCCACCTGAGGACTGACCATTCCGCCCTAACCTGGCTATTGAGCTTTAAGAACCTGGAAGGCCAGACAGCACGTTCGGTCCAGAGGCTGCAGGTGTACGACTTCACCTCGGAGCATCGTAGAGGGAAGAGCCACGGTAACGCAGACGCCATGTCCCGAAGACCCTGTCTAGAAGAGTGCGGCCAGTGCACAAGAGTGGAGGACAAGGAGCGTGCCGCAGCAGTCCGAGTAGTCACGGCAGTGCCTGCGGATGGCTGGGATAGCGCAGGCTTGAGAAGGGAGCAGCTGGCGGACGCAGACTTGTGGCCACACTTGAGGGAAGTGGAGGCAGGGACGAGACCAACCTGGGAGGACATCGCACCCAGGAGCGCCACCTACAAGTCGTACTGGGCCCAATGGGACTCGTTGAAGACCAGAGAGGGCGTGCTGTTCCGGGTATGGGAGTCACCCGATGGGAAGACGCAAAGAGAGCAGTTTGTATTTCCCCAGAGTAAGGTCCCGAAAGTATTTGAGGTAGTGCACGCGCGTACTTCAGGAGGACACCTGGGAGCAAACCGAACGATTGACAAACTACGGCAGCGTTACTACTGGCTAAGACTCCGAGCAGATGCTGAGAGATGGTGCCGTCAGTGTCACGTGTGCGCGGCGAGTCGTGGCCCCCAGACTAGGAGCCGGGGTCGCATGCAGCAGTACAACGTCGGAGCGCCATTCGAACGGCTCGCCGTTGACATTGCTGGACCGTTCCCAGTTTCCGACCGAGGCAACAAGTACCTAATGGTGGTCGTGGACTACTTCACCAAGTGGCCGGAGGTGTATGCCATCCCAAACCAAGAGGCAAAGACAATCACAGACTGCCTCGTGGAGCAAGTGTTCTGTCGATTTGGGGTGCCGTTAGAGCTACACAGTGACCAGGGTACCAACTTTGAGTCCAACCTAATGAAGGAGGCATTACAAAGGCTTGGGGTGAACAAGACTCGCACTACGCCTCTACATTCCCAATCGGACGGCATGGTCGAAAGGTACATCAAGACCTTAGAGGAACACCTGAGGAAAGTCGTGGCCAGCCATCAGCGAGACTGGGACGTCAAGGTGCCACTGTTCTTGCTGGCCTATCGCTCGTCTACACACGACACAACTGGGATGACGCCAGCCAGCTTAATGTTCGGCCGAGAGTTACGCCTCCCTTGTGACCTGGCTTTTGGAAGCCCTCCGGAAGCGAAACAGCCAGCGACCGAGTATGTGGAGAACTTGGTGGACCATCTCCACGACATGCACGAGATGGCTCTCCAGAACATCCAGAAGGCCAGCGACCGCATGAAGACCAGATATGACAGGCAAGCCAACAGCCAAGGGTTCCAGCAAGGTGACCTGGTCTGGTTGTACCGTCCTACCCGGACCAAGGGACGCTGCCCGAAGCTCCAGCAGCCATGGCAAGGACCGTACCGAGTGGTGAAGAGGATTAACGACGTGGTCTACCGCATCCAGAAGGTTCCCCGGGGGAAGATGTTGGTGGTACACCTGGATCGTCTTGCACGCTACGATGGTGCTGTTCGGGACGACCAGCTTTGAGGAGGGAGCAGTGTCACCCAATTAGGGAAGGGACGGACAGGCGACAGTTGGGAGGGACCCTAGGCACTGGGCCACGCCCACTCATCGGTCTCTGTCACTAACTGAGGGAAATGTCACTGTCCCTCGAAGTTTCTCTCCCCTTCTCCTCTCCTATGGAACGTTCGGGTAATTTGCGGAAAACCAGAGACTTCTAGAATAGCAGGATATTCCTATAAAAGGGACTTCAATTAGGGGTGAGTCAGTCAGTGTTTGACGTGCTAGCGAAGGACGTGTTAATGAACGAGAAGACTGTGCGTGCATCGGAGTTTACGTAATAGCGAGTACAAGGAAATTGTAACGGACGAACTGGTGAATTGTAATTGTGTGCAGCACGTAATTCTGTGTAATTGGCAAGTGTTAAACTGTAAGTCGGTGGAAATAAAGAACATTTTTGAGTGGTGAAATTGGACTTTTCATTTCACGAACCCACAAAGTCACAATATTGTGGATGTAACTGGGGATAACCAGTGCTGTTCTCCGTATCCTTTCTCTCCTCCCAATGTGCGGGCTATTACAGTTGGTAAAATCTATGTTATGGAGAAGTTAATACATTGTGAGATCACATTTTTCAGTGGAATAGTGTGTTAATGTTCTTATAATAACCAAAAGACTACATACGAGGATGGTTGATAAGTCTACAAAAATAGACATATTTTTATTGAAACTAACTCACCTTACATCTTGACATGGTCTTCTTTTAGTGATATACACTTTGTACAGCAATCTTCTAGCTTTATCATCCCATTGCAAAAAATTGGTTTTATGAACGTCTGCAAAATACTCTTTGACTGCAACTACCACTTCAGTTGATGAAAATTTCTTTCATGCGACCAATATTTCAAGTTAGGACACAGGAATAAGTAAATTTGGTTTACATCTGGTGAATAGGATGGGTGAGGATATAATTAAAAGACCAATTCATGCACTTTTGCCACTGTTATCACTAATGTATGGGACAGTGAATTATCCTTCTGAAGCAACACATTTTTGTGTGTTAACCACAGGTCTTTTCTCAGTCAAAATAAGTTTAAACAAATGGAAACTCAAGCGTAATAGGATCAGATTATGGTCTGCCTTCTCACTTTTCTCAGACCTTATCCGGTGCTTTCAAACTAATATTGTAGTATTGTCGCGAACCCGTTATCTATGATCACGTGGCTTGTTTACACGAAGGAACTGATAGGTGGGCAGTGTGGAAACAAAGATCTGGCAGATAAAGACAGCATGCAGACAAAGGTCTGCCAAAACAAACATACTGAGATAAATGGAAATTTCTGGTGACTTCTTTACTATTAGAGATTATTCGGTTTCTGGTTTATTTTAGAATGGTCTAGAAGATATCATTGAGGTATTTAAGGAGGCGACGACTTGCCAAGAGGAGGAGTAGTAAGCAGCTGTGAAGTGTTGTAACGAGAGCTGATGTAAAGTGATCAGAACGTTGTTTGTTATTGTCATCGACCTTGGAAGATTGTGTTGTATATGTGATGTAATGTTGTTACATGAGAATTGAACAGTGTTAAGTTAATTGGGAGTCGATTAATAACACAAAACAACACTCACTTTTGTGTTATTAATCGACTCCCAATTAACTTAATTTATACAACAACACTGTTTTCAACACTTCCATGAAATAATTTATTGAACAGTGTATTTCTACGGAAATAAAGAACATTTAGAATTTTGGCAAATTGCACTTTTAATTCTACAAACCCACGAAGTCACAGTGTACTATAAGAGAACATACTAATATTTTCTTTTACTGTACCCAAATTTGTATTAAGCATTGTATTAACTTTTATTATAGCTAATGTATTCACCAGTATTAAGCATTCCTTGATTTATATTTTATTTTAATATCTGGATTGTTCTCTGCTAAAGATACCTTCCGTTCATATAAACTCTTCAGTAAAATTCGTAAATTGAGGATCTATACACAGCCTCTAGACTATTGTAAAATATTGTAAATGATGTCAACCAAAAATAGAGGCAAATTAATAGTGTTAATAATTTTACGTTTAATTACGTAGTGAACATAATGCTTAATTTTGGCATCACCTTCATGACATCAACATTATTAAAAGGAATCAGTATCATTTTCTCAAATTTTGTTATCAAATATCATTATACATACTACATACTGCAATAATGAGAGTACATTTCCACACGTAATGCCTAAATGTTATTCTTTGAAATAGAGTTCTACAGTTCTGCTTAACAAATAGAAAATTCTCTTGGCGTAAAACTTAACAGTGAGAACAGCTTTATAAGAAAGTGCTTTGTGTTTCAGTCTTATTTTGTTTAGATTATGTTTATATCTGCAACTGTTATTTAAAGTGTTAAGGATGCAGTAAAATTGTAGTCGTAAGGGTGAAGTTACTAAAAGGAAAGTGACTGCTAAAACACAATAAAGGAGAAGTGAAACCCATCATTCTCTGCTTTACAGTACCAAAAATCAAAAGTATATCCAGGTTGCCTCATTTTTGGATGCTTGAAGGGGAAAGTATTGTTCTTTGACTTTCAAAAACTATTCTAGAACAATCTTTTAAAAGTCAAAATTTAGTGAAAATATGAACACATATGAGAAACCTTGCACATAAATGTGTCTCATATTGTTATTTTGCTTTAATTTAATATAGTATAACATGTACTTAGTGTAAAAAGGAATTAATTTCTACTCACAAATGTATGAGTCGCTAATGAAAAACGGTTAAGAGAGAAATCAGTAGAGACTCAAATGTTGTGTCACACTAACATTTTGTTTGAAAGCCAGTTACATAAATATGTGTTTATGAAACCTGTTAGCTTCCATATCTAGAAGGCTAGAGTTCATTTCCCAACCAGAGGATGGGAATTCATTTTGGCCAGGATTGTTTTCTCTCTGTGAAATTTGGAAATATGAATGTGTGCTTCTGCATCTGTGAAATTATTATTTTGTCATACTGCAGTTGGTTGGCTGTCGTATGCTACAGGCGATGACGTAATCCTGGTAAGCTGCTGCCAACTATGGAGTTCTTAAAAATGACGAGACACCTAAATGTTACCAACACATACTTTTTCTTATTATTCTTGTTCCAATTATTATTGTTGTTATCCTTATCATTATTATACATAATGAAAAAACTATAAAATTTTAACTTTAACCTTTAAAAGATTCAAACAGTTTAAGTGCCAATATTTTTTATTAGATAGGTTAAAAATTGCATTCACCAAAAGCTTCGGTTTTAGTTTTGGAGAACATTGTTTTAAATAAGCACCATCATAATCAGTATTATTTGCCCACTCTAGTCTGGCTAATTTCCTTACGCATACAGCATCGTTAATTTGGTTACTGAGTGTTGGTAGCTTCAGAAAATACAAGTTTTTGCTTTTGGCAACGCTCCAGCGTTGGTATGTTGATGACATCTTTGCAATTGTGCCGAATAAACATTTAGATGATACATTAAAATCACTCAATCTGCAAGAAAGGACTATCAAATTCACAATAGAAAAGGAAATCAATGGACAGCTCTCTTTCTTGTATCTAAATATCATCAGTAACAACACAAAAATAAAATTTGGAATTTACAGCAAACCAACACATTAAGAAAATTACATAAAAATAATAGCTACAACCCAATTATACATAAGCATGCAATAATAATCAGCCTTACACACAGACCAGTCAACATTCCCATGGATAAAGAAGAATACGTCAAAGAACAAAAAGCAATAATACACATAGCAGAAGAAAATGGATACAACAAAAGTCTGGTGTTTAAGAAAATTAGAAAAGCTAAACTAAAGAAAATGATTAAGGAAGCAACCACATCTACAAAAGAAAAAGAAAGCAACAGCATACTCAGTTCATTCACATATCACCCAAAAACATTTAATAAATGTAAAAACACCTACAAGGAACAAAATATAATGTTGGCACCTACTAATGGACACTGAATTTTAAAATTGTAAATTCAAAAACAAAAAATGAAATCCCATGAGTTAACAGATCCGGAATATACCAAATAAGTTGTAAAAATTGTGAAAAATGCTACATAGCTCAAACTAAAAGAAATGTAAAAACCAAAGTCAAAGAGCACTTTAGAAACATCAGATTGAAACAAGAAGGTAAGTCAGCAGAAGCATTTCATGTTTGGATTGAAAATCATGACACTGATCCAAATCCAAAATTATTAAAAGGAATGATAAACCAAAATAAACTAACAACATGGGAGAACATATTCATATGGAAATGTAAGGACAGCATAATGAACTTTGAAATCCCACCAGTAGATAATTTGACAAAGAAATTCATAGTTCCAAAACAAAGAGAGAACAGCAGACAACAACAGATGCTAGTTGGAGAGAGGTTGAAAATGGAGGCAACAGCCTTTGAAACTAGTCCCTCAATAATATTAAAAAGTAAGTGAGGAGTGTCAATAAACCAACCTAAAATATCTTTTACGATCAATATCTCGGTTGCACTTGCCTTCAGCTGTTGCTCCACACATCTTAATGCCATCTCTAAAGCACTTAAACCTTCAGCGTGACTCTTCTTCCCGTTTTTTTCTTCAATTTCCCATTCTGCTTCATTTTCATTGTCATTACCATTCACAAAATCAACAATATCAGAGCAGAGTCTGTGAGTTCAAACTATTGATCCTCTACACACAGCTTGAGTCATAGCATCCACACAGCCAGGGATGTGGTTCAGTAAGGAAACAATGTCACCCATGTCTTCCTGTAGTATCTCTTCTTTATTTTCATCATCACGTAACAGTGTGGTCCAAGACTTTGCTAATGTTGTTTCGATTTCTTCTCAAGCCTGAGCCACCCACTATGCAATTTCTTTCATGTTGATAGATCTTAAGTTTTCCATCATGTCCTTGGCATTGTCCATTTCCTCTATGAGGGACAAAAGGAGTTGTCGCTGATATTTTCTTTCCAATGCTTCCAGCAAACCTTGGTCCACTGGCTATCCTAATGACGTCATCTTAGGTTGGGAAAACAAGACCTTGATATCACCACCTCTAAGCTCTTCTAAATGTGGGTGTGATGGGGTATAGAAGAAGAGCTTTCCTTGGGATGTTGGAAGCTAGAAACTTCTCTATAGATGGCTCAAACTGTGTAAAGAACCAAGTCTTTAAAGATGGCAGCAGACATCCAGGCAGAATTCTGGTTAGTATAATAAACTGGTAGAGCATTAACAGAAATGTTTTTAAATGCTCTAGGCCTGTTAGAGTTACCAATCATTAACAATTTAGCTTTTAAGTTCCCAGTAACAATACTGCAGGCAAGAATAGTAACCCTCTTTTTACTACTCTTGTAGCCAGAGGAAGACACCTCTCCTTGGGCTACAAGAGTTTCTGATGGCAACATCTTGAAATTTAGTTCACTTTCGATACAATTAAAAATCTGATCACCAGTTAATCCTTCAGCAAGAATTAATTCTTGGAATTCCTTTTTAAATTTCAAAACATTGTAAGATTTAGCAGACAGTTTTTCACCACAGATATTAAACTGCCTAATACCGTACCGTTTCTTCCAACAATCAAGCCACCCAATGCTGGCAGTAAAATTAAAATCCCCTTCATTGAACGCTTTCCATAAATACAGCACAGCCTGATATTGGTAGACCCTTTTCTCATTTTTGAGTGAACTAAAGAAACAGTGCTTCGCTAACCTTTTCATATTCACATTGTTTCATTATTTTCCTGTGTTTCAGTGCAACACTTGTTGCTCTGGTAGCATACCACTTTTTAATTTCTTCTCTCTTTTTCTTCAGTCCCCCACTGGAATATGCCCAGCACTATAAACCGAAGCCACTATATGAAGAGTTTCCCCCTTGTCCAGTCTCTTTAATGCCATCAACTTGTCTTCTATGGAAACAACCACTTTCTTCTTTTACTTTCCATATTATACTCACAAGAAAGGAAAATTTTAGTAATGATTGTTATTTGAGAAATATGTATGCTTTTTATTAATATGTGTCGGATACTACGGGATGTCAGATTACCAAAGGTCGAATAACCGAGACTCTACTGTATACTGAAATCTTTCTTTTAGTAATAATAATTAAATTTATTTTTACATCCATATCTTACAATCTCAATTACAAGTTTTACAATTCTAATCTAGGTACAAATTTCTCCACTGCTTATATTACGGGCTGATAATAGTGTTGGCTCCCTGGCCATTAACCTCTATCCTAGCCCTTACATGACCTTGACCTAATGTTCTGATTGTGTATTCCATTTCTTTACCTCTTACTTCCTTGCCCTTCTCAACCATTTCTCTTTGATTTTGGCAGCAAATTTCCCCACCTCCCTTAATCTTTTCTCTCTTTTCATTGTAAGCCTTTTTATTGTTGCTATGTTAGCTCCTTTATTATATCAGTTCTTATCCCATATTAATTTCTCCAGTTTTCAATTTCTTTACACTCCACTACATAATGTTCCAAACTTATATTCTTTCCACATAGAATGCACTCCTTTTGTGAACCCCCTCTCAATATGGCTCCTGTCCTTAACCAAGCTAAACCCTCCCTCTCATATCTATCACATATGTCTATATATGTTTCCCTTCCCTATTCTGTCTTCATTTTCAGGTATACATTTAGTGATTTCTTACTTATCAGATTGCCCCACGTCACTTATCTGTCAATGTCCTCTATTCTATTCTTAATAATTGTCCAAAAACCTTTTACATTTCTTTCACTCTCATGCCAGATATCCGCCATTCCTATTTTGACCAGCGTTCTCTCTAGCTCTGCCCATGAGCTGTCCTTACATGTTGAATTCTTCTGATGTTCTAGACAGATCTTTAATGCATTATCGCCATCCTTTTTTATACAAGTATACCAATATTTTAAACATCTCTCAAAGGGATCTCAAAGATCCCTAGGGAGCCAAAAAGGCTGAGTACAATGCGGACCAGATCTGCTGCAGGAGGAAAACACCAAGCTGGCACCAGAAATCGAAACCCATGCATGGTAATCATCGATCTTCTCAACCAGTAGCCAGTACTTCACAATCAAAGATCCCTAGGGAGCCAAAAAGGCTGAGTACACTGTGGACCAGATCTGCTGCAGGAGGAAAACACCAAGCTGGCACCAGAAATCGAAACCCATGCATGATAATCATTGATCTTCTCAACCAGTGGCCAGTACTTCACAATCAAAGATCCCTAGGGAGCCAAAAAGGCTGAGTACACTGTGGACCAGATCTGCTGCAGGAGGAAAACACCAAGCTGGCACCGGAAATCGAAACCCATGCATGGTAATCATTGATCTTCTCAACCAGGGGCCAGTACTTTACAATCATGGACCCACAGGGAGCCAATAATGCTGAGTACACTGCGGACCAGATCTCTCGCAGGAGGAAAACACCAAGCTGGCACCGGAAATCGAAACCCATGCATGGTAATCATCGATCTTCTCAACCAGGGGCCAGTACTTCACAATCAAAGATCCCTAGGGAGCCAAAAAGGCTGAGTACAAGGCGGACCAGATCTGCCGCAGGAGGAAAATACCAAGCCGGCACCGGAAATCAAAACTCCTGCATGGTAAACATCGATCTTCTCAACCAGGGACCAGTACTTCATAATCAAGGACCCACTGGGAGCCAATAACGCTGAGTACACTGCGGACCAGATCTGCCGCAGGAGGAAAACACCAAGCTGGCACCAGAAATCGAAACCCATGCATGGTAATCATCGATCTTCTCAACCAGTGGCCAGTACTTCACAATCAAAGATCCCTAGGGAGCCAAAAAGGCTGAGTACACTGACCAGATCTGCTGCAGGAGGAAGCTGGCACCAGAAATTGAAACCCATGCATGATAATCGTTGATCTTCTCAACCAGTGGCCAGTACTTCACAATCAAAGATCCCTAGGGAGCCAAAAAGGCTGAGTACACTGTGGACCAGATCTGCTGCAGGAGGAAAACACCAAGCTGGCACCAGAAATGGAAACCCATGCATGATAATCATTGATCTTCTCAACCAATGGCCAGTACTTCACAATCAAAGATCCCTAGGGAGCCAAAAAGGCTGAGTACACTGCAGACCAGATCTGCCACAGGAGGAAAACACCAAGCTGGCACCGGAAATCGAAACCCATGCATGGTAATCATTGATCTTCTCAACCAGGGGCCAGTACTTTACAATCAAGGACCCAAAGGGAGCCAATAATGCTGAGTACACTGCGGACCAGATCTCTCGCAGGAGGAAAACACCAAGCTGGCACCAGAAATCGAAACCCATGCATGATAATCATTGATCCTCTCAACCAGGGGCCAGTACTTTAAAACCAAGGACCCACAGGGAGCCAATAATGCTGAGTACACTGCGGGCCGGATCTCTTGCAGGAGGAAAACACCAAGCTGGCACCAGAAATCGAAACCCATGCATGGTAATCATCGATCTTCTCAACCAGGGGCCAGTACTTCACAATCAAAGATCCCTAGGGAGCCAAAAAGGCTGAGTACTAGGCGGACCAGATCTGCCGCAGGAAGAAAATACCAAGCTGGCACCGGAAATCAAAACTCCTGCATGGTAAACATCGATCTTCTCAACCAGGGACCAGTACTTCATAATCAAGGACCCACTGGGAGCCAATAACGCTGAGTACACTGCGGACCAGATCTGCCGCAGGAGGAAAACACCAAGCTGGCACCAGAAATCGAAACCCATGCTTGGTAATCATCAGCGCTATCACCATGCTATAAGAGAATCTATGAGATCATAGATATCGCCAAAACTTATACATCATAAACCAGCATTTGAATGAAATAATCTTCCTAATGCTTGAGCTATTGTAATAAAGTAGTCCATTAATTACCAGATTTAACACATTTTGTGAAAAAAGGCTCATACAATGTCTTAAATGTCACTTCTTAGCAGTATTACTCAGAGCAACACCTGATTTAGTATATTTCTAAAATAAAGGAGTGGGAGAGGAGGAAATTGAATTCAGGCTATCTCTAAACCTTTGCTTTCTCTTAAAATTGTAAGGTAACACACAAGTAATTAGTTTCTGATAATGTGAATCTAAGTGAAAATGTATCTAATGATATTACCTTGTATGTGTGAATCAAATTGTTTTTTGTGAGTACAAAAGCAGAATAAAGAATTTAAATTTCTATTTGATAATGTATTGAATTTAATTAATATTTTATCAAATTGTTTGGTTCATTATGAACACAAAACACCAAAGTCAGATCACCATCACCATTTTCTTTTGCTCCTTCTTCTTCATTAGAGTCAAGAAAATGAGATGAGAATGGTGGGTAAATTACCAAAAATCAATAATTTTATTAAACAATATCTACTCAAAAATAAAACCTGAATCTTTCCTGGCAACAAATATGCTCAAGTTGTTCTTGGGCAGCAAGCCAGGTGAAAAGACGATTAGAAATCAATGTTTCAGGAGTGTGCATTGCTCCCATGATCAGGATATTTATTAAATGTTATAACCACAAATGTAACACTGGATATAACACAAATCTAAACAAAGACAAAACACTATCAACATTCGCATTACTGAACAAGTCTGTTTTCAGTAAATTAAATGCTAGATCAGTAGATGGCGTGAGTATAGAAAATTAATTGGGTCAAAGAAACGTAACTACTTAACTTGACTATCAAGCTATATAGATCTGTGTTCTTTAAGTCGACGAATTTCCATTTTTAAGGCCGGTTTCCAAGAGGAACTGAACAGAAATCCAGCATCATGATTAGGTGTGCTCCTCTCGGATGAAATGGCCAAAGCCTCCTTATCTCTCCACTCCCAGTATCTGTTGCATTTTGCCAAGATGGTCATCTCCCGAAAGTTGGCTCTATGACCGTTATCAAAACAATGCTCTGCCAGCCCACGCTTCTCAGGTTGCATTAAACAAATGCTCCGTTCATGTTTGTTTATTCTGGTAGCGATGGTCCTTCCGGTTTGTTCAATATATGGTATCCCACATTCACAGGGAATGCAGTACATATCTACTCATTTGTACATCACATATATCCAAGAAAAGACGTACCCATACTATAAACTCTGTATATGTGCAATCTAATGAATATGTGCAAGGAAAGAAGGTCTCATATATCACAACAAAAATATGTATACTTTTTAAATCAATTATGTTAGTTATAAATCAAAAAAATATATTTAAATAATACTAATCACTCATGTATTAGTGATATATTTAAGCATTACTATCTGAAAACTAAAAACTAGTACACTTTACTGTTTGAAGGGAATTTTGCATTGAAGTCGTGATTTTCTAACATTTTCTGCAAATTATTTTTTTTTCTACACAATAATTACAACTAAGTTTTACAGTTATCTAAAGTTTAGTCTTCACTGTATATTATCACGTTTACTAGTAAATAAGTAATATTTATTTCCATTTCAATTATACATTGTTATACATTTACATACTTGTTACTACAATGAGTTGCCTTGGGCCCACAGACTCAAACTCTAAGGTTGTCGAGCTAATGGGTCCCTTATTGGCATCATATCTAAAATAACTTAGTCTTCATTTTTCATAATATTTACTTATTTTATTCAACCATTTGTCTCTTACTTTGCCCAAAAAGCTCCCAATTTCAATTAAATTTTCCCTAGTTTATACACTCATTAACTTCATTGCTTGAATTTCTTTTGGTAGCCTTTTTTACCTATCTTCTTCCTAAGCGACCTAGTTTCTGCACATTCTTAAAGCAAATGCCATTCTTTTTCCCTTCGGTGACACAATGGACATTTCTCCAGATCTCTCCCTCTTCCCACCAACCCTGTTCTGACCCATGCCACGTCAGTTTATTGGCGTATTACAATATCGCTGGTTTAGATTAGATTAGATTGATTTGCATTCAGTAGGTTCACTTGTAGCCAGAAAAGGCTGTGAACATTGAACATGTCTAGAGGTATAAAGTTTAATAGCGTATATATGTACAAAAGTTAACATAAGACACATGTTATAGTACACAGGCAATATGAACAACAATATGGAAAACAAAGCAGGGATAATTATATTTGATACAAAATGAAACACTTTTTAAACCAGCTTTCACTTGGCTTATGCCAGTACGTCTCAACCTTTTTGCAATGGATACCATTCTTGTTATTTATTAAATACATATAGATTAAAAATAAACTTTCAGCTTGCATCAAATATTTATAAGTAATGATTTGTCATTGGAATAGTTAAATACCACTTATAGAGCTACAGAAGCATTATCAGGATAATTTGTCATTCAGATAATCTTGTACAGAATAAAAAGATTTTGAGCAAAGGTACTCTCTAACAGCTTTTTTAAAAGCACCGAAATTATCAACTTTTTCTTTAAGAACATTAGGAAGTGCGCCAAATATTTTGATAGTTTCATAATACACACCTTTCTGGAAGCAAGAAAGTTTAGCACTGGGATAATGGATGTTATAGTTTTGTCTAGTGTTTATTTGTTGAATTACATTATTTGTTGCAAATAAGGCACGATTGCATACAAAGAATTTTAGGATCGAGAATATATACATGCAAGGAAGCGTTAATATCTTCAATCTTGTAAAAAGATCTTTACAGGAGCATCTGGTGTGGGTGTTAGTAATGATTCTTATAACCCTCTTTTGCATAAGGAATATTTTTTTACTTTCTACTGAGTTGCCCCAAAATAATATTCCATACTCCATAATAGAGTTAAAGTATGCATAATATACTAATTTAAGTGTGTCAATAGAACTCACATTAACCAGCTCTCGGTTAGCATAACAGGCAGAGCTAAGTTTAGGTAAGATGTAATTTATGTGAGCTTTCCAATCTAAACATCTGTCCACTTGAAGGCCCAGAAATTTTATGCTGTCAATTTCTTCTAATAACATATCATTAATCCCGATTTCCATTTCAGTATGTGATGTACGACAGGTTATAAATTTGACCACTTTTGTTTTGTCTAGATTCACAGATAATTTGTTTGCTTTAAACCAGCATGACATACAGTTCAAAACATAATTCATTTTAATTGTACACTCGTTTAAATTTGTACTGGTCACCAGTACACTAGTGTCATCAGCAAAAAGAACTGTACTTGCAATGTCCTTTATATAAAGTGAGAGGTCATTTATATAGATAAGAAATAATAAAGGCCCTAACACGGAACCTTGAGGTACTCCATGAGTTACTATTTTCCAGCTCCAAGTTTGTTTTTCATAACCAATATCACTGACAGCTACTTCAACACTCTGTTTTCTTTCATTTAGATATGATACAAACCACCTTAAATGTTCATTTTTTATCCCATAGAATTCCGGTTTTGCTATAAGAATGTCATGATTAACACAATCAAAAGCCTTTGCTAGATCACAAAAAATTCCACCTACATGTCTTTTATCATTTAAGGCAGTCAACACTTCATGTGTAAGCTTGTAAGTTGCATTATTAGTCGATATTCCTTTTCTGAATGCAAACTGATCACTGACAAGTATGTTGTTACATTCAAGGTGTTTATACAGTCTGGTGAACATTACTTTTTCAAGAACTTTTGAAAATATTGGCACGAGAGATATTGGTCTATAATTTGAAACATTATTGCGTTCGCCTGTTTTGAAAAGAGGTTTAACAACTGAGTATTTTATTCTGTCAGGGAAAATACCAGTCTTTAGAGACTCATTACATAAATAACTAAGGGGAATGCTAATTTGTGAGGAGCAAGATTTTAGGATTTTTGTAGTTATTTCATCATAACCGGAAGAATTCTTCATTTTTAAAGAGTCAATAATTTTATTTATTTCGGAAGGTGTAGTTAAACTGATTTTAAATGTAGGTACATTGTTTGTGAAACTTGAACTTAGAAATTCTAGTGCTGCATCTTTACTTCCATAATTAATATTTAATTTTTTTGTTACATCCAAAAAGAATCTGTTAAACAATTCTGCAGCTACAAGAGGTTTGGCAATTTCATGATTGTCAACATTGAGTGTTATTGGGCAATTTTCTGATGAGTGTTTACGTGTCACATTTTTTATTATATTCCAAGTGGTTTTTATTTTATTGTCTGAGTTTTGAATTAGTTTATTATAATGCAATACTTTAGCTGCTATTATTACCTTCTTTAGAAGTTTACAATATTTTTTGTAGTACTTTTTTAAATACAAATTGTTACTGATTCTAACTTGCTGATATAGTTCTCTTTTGTGCCTGCATGAGGTTTTAATTCCTATAGTGAGCCAGGAATTGTCTTTTTTAAAGTTAAATGTTTTTTTTTATACTTGGATGGGAAGCAGAATTCAAACTTAGCTTTAAAGCATTGAAGAAAGCTATTATATTTGTTGTTGGTTCCATTAACCTCATAAGTTTGTTTCCAAGATTCAAGTTTAAGGTTCTTACTAAATTCATTCAGAGTATTTTCGTTTATTTCCCTATATTTAATATATGTGTATTTAGGTTTGAGTTTTAGATTTATCTTATCAATCCTTAGAATTTGTGCATCATGATCTGATAGTCCATTAGTTTTTGATGAGACAGAGCAAAATTTAGTCATATCTGAATTTACAAATATGTTATCAATAGCTGTGGATGAATTATTTTGGATTCTTGTTGGAAAGTTAACTGTATGTGTCATGTGGTAAGTAAAGAGCTAAGCTGTTCCCTTTGAAGACTTGATTTCAGATAATCTACATTTATGTCACCACAAATGATTATTTCTCTTTTTGTTTTAAATAGAAAGTTCAGAGCATATTCTAATTGATTTTTAAAAATTTGAAAACTTCCTAAGGGAGATCGATAAATGGCTACTATGACTAAGTTCAAATTACTTCCAATTAACTGAACTGCACAGAGTTCGAGGTCTTTTTCATAGCAAAATCTGGATAAATCTAAAGCTTTAAAGATCAGATCATTTCTAACATATATACAAACTCCACCTTTATGTAATTTTTTTCTACTATATTCTGCTTACGTAATGTTGACTATTCTAAAACTTTGTGCTAAATTCCTTTTAAATTTTTAATGATGATGATGATGATGACGATGACGTCGACGACGACGACGACGATGATGATGATGATGATAACAAAAGAACAACTCTGGCAAAGATCCACTGCCCTTACGTCAGTTTATTTGCATATTACAGTATCGCTGGTTTGCTTATATAATGTTGACTATTCTAAAACTTTGTGCTAAATTCCTTTAAATTTTTAAATGATGATGATGATGACGTCGACGACGACGACGACGATGATGATGATGATGATGATAACAAAAGAACAACTCTGGCAAAGATCCACTGCTCTTACGTCAGTTTATTTGCATATTACAGTATCGCTGGTTTGCTTATGTAATGTTGGTATTTTCCGCGTTAGCATGCCGTGAAAGCTGGCAACGCTCGAGCTATGACGTCAGTAGGCAGCCCATCTGCAGGATTACCGAAATTTGCAATATTATGTGTAGTAATTTTAATACGTCCATGTAAGTCCTCTTTATATAATTGCAGTAACTTGTTATTTTCTTTTCTGTTAATACTGCAACCAACTAAAATGTGCTGTGTTATCCATCTCTCCACAACTACAATATGAAGGATCCTCCCCCAATCTCGTTTTGTACAACACTCACTAAGGCTGTTCCAGATCTGTTGCAGATTTTTCCTAGCAAAAATTAAAAACAAAATGATTTTAAACCATAGAGCTATATGAATTTAATTTATACAAAGATCTTCGTAATGTTTATTCATCCATTTTCTTTTTTATATATTTCTTTAATTTGGCACACGTATCTTTACAAGTGAGTTGAATATCTACAAATTACCCTCATTACTTGGGTTTGTGAGACAAATAAAGTGTTACCATGAAACTTTAAGTGAAGTCTTAACTTCTTTTTTCATTAACAAAGTTATTGATTTGTAACCATATCACGCCGTGACATTGCAATAACGTTGGCAACTTTGCTTTATTTCCAGAAATAAGTGACGTCAATTATCAGAGTGTTGATTGTTGCCTATATTGTTGATGCCTATAAATAAACAAATAATAACAAATTGTGTGTTTATTATCTCGGGTTTAGTTGTTAGTTGTTTTTCCAGTGAGATGTACTATTCTATTGTACACTTTGAATGCCTTTTTCGCTACTCTTAATAACGGATTTTTTTAAATAATATCCAGTTCTAAGCTTGCAACACTGAGGCTAGCGACCTCAGACGTAACCGTTTGAAGTTGGAGGAAGACTTCATTTAGTGATCAGGTTCTTGAGTCCGTGGCAGACAATTAGGCTGCGTAACATTGTACCTCCAAGAATACTATATTGTGTAAGTATTTGTTATAATAAGTTAACGTTAATTAAGAATTCATAGTGCGCGAAGGTAAAAGTTTTAATCAGAGTTCTAAATAGAATTGAATGTTTTTGATTCCCTCTTGTAAGAAATAGTTTGTACCATTCCAGTTTGTTTTGGTTTGTAGTGAAATGTATACAAAATAAAGGAAATAAGGAACAATATATCAGCAATAAATGTGGATAATTTTGAAGCAGTGCGCGCTCCAAAATTTTGCAGTTGCAATACGAGTACAATACCCTTACATAATATAATAAATAGTATCTTTTTTATATCAAAACTTTGTTTCACAGCCTACATTATTGATAGGCTAAATCATCAGATTTAATGCATTTCATTTTATTCTGGTTTTATCATTCAATGCGGAAATAAACTAACCTCTTCGAAATAATTTTATTACAAATTGATGGAGTTGCGCCCATGTTCTAGTTTCTGTTTAATTCAAACGAGTAATAATGAATGTAAACCAGAGGAGTTCATGGCAGTCATTATTCAAAAACCTGAAAATTTTACCTCTTCCATGCATGTATATTGTGGTGTGTGCTTTACATGCAAAAACAAGGATGGGAAGTAGCACCCTCCCAACAAATGAGTGCATTCATAGCCACAATACTCGTGAAAAATCAAATATACATATAATAAGAGCAAATACACACTTGTACCAGGATGGAACAGTGTATTCTAGTTCCATTATTTATAATAAATTACCAAATAATATCAAATCAATAAGCAAAATTGAATGCTTTAAAACAAACCTGGTGACATAACCTGCCCAATCACTGCTTCTACTCTGTCAAAGAGTTCCTAAATTCTTAAAGGCCATATAACAACATTGTATTTGGATTGTATTGTATTACCACGTGCTGGTCAATTCTATCTTTAAGCTAATACCCATTGATCTTGGTTAATTGTATTTAGATTGTAAATAGGATTTTGTATTTAATGTTCTCTCTTCCTACTTTTATATTATACATTTCATATGTAAATATTTAAAAACTTAGATTAAGCTATTGTGACGTGTTCCATATCATAGCATAGCTATATGCAATGTATGATTGAACTATTGGGGGAATTCTGGGTTTATTCTACCCATGGCTGCTTCAGGGTTTATTTCGCCCTCGCTCGCTCGTCGTGCTGGCTGGCTGTATCTAGCCAGAAGGTTTTTGCTTGCATACCCAAGAGCAGGTGCAGGTCGCCTGGGTTCTCCCGGGCGGAGGGTTACACGCCACGGTACGTATCCGCTGTGCAGATTTACCCGTGCGGTAAAATAGATGTTAGTTATTGCGCGAGCTTGCGTGTCGTTATGTTAGACGGCGCGGTTGGCCTCTACTGATGCTACTGGTGCCGGGATATTCCCCTTGGGGGAACAGTGCCCGTTCTGCCCTGCTTTTGTGGTCGCTAGCGAGCCGACAAGCCGTGGTGGAACCAGTAGCGAGAGGCCAGATGGAAATTTGGTAGATGGTAGTGGTATTTCCAGGTCGTGCGCGCGTCCCAAGGCACGACTGCAGGTGTTAGCCTGCCAACCGCGGCGAGGGCGCGAGGTGACCTGGCGGTGATTGTTAGGGGTGGGAGGGGAGGCAGAATCTACCATCCAAGGGCGTCCTTGGGTAGGCGATAGCTCCTCCGTCTCCTGGGGAGACGGTGGTCGTATTGACCAAGTGTGTTCACCAGCTGGTTAGGGTGGGGAGTGATCTTGGCATACAACGTGCGTGTTCGTTCGCGAACGACGTCTACGACGTATGGTATGCCTGACTGGGTGTGCAGGAAGTGAGATGGGAACCTGCGGTCGGTACCGTAGATCATCCTTAAGACCCTGTTCTGCACGGCTTGCAGCCTGCGGAGGGTGGAATGAGCCACCGAATCCCAGACCTCGCATCCCTACAGGATCAGAGGCGGGACGATCGCACGGTATGTCCGCAGTTTGAGGCGGATGGGCATTGTGGATCTGAAGATCGGATAGAGTTGCCTGAGTGCAGCGTGGCCGAGGCCTGCCTTTGCCCTGACGTGCGGAGTGAAAGTAAGGCCGCGGTCCAGTTGGATTCCCAGGTATTTGGCGGTTCGAACCCAGGGGATTCTTCTCCGCCTTAACCGCAGGTCACCTTCTGGGCGCCAGCTACGGGTCTTAGCCAGCATAAGAGCCGAGCTCTTCTGCGGGCTGATGGCCATCCTCCACTTCTCACTCCACCTGCCAATGGCGTGAAGCTGACGCTGTAGAGGGGGGAGACAGCAGCGGACGTTCTTGTTCTGCGCCAGTATGAGGACGTCGTCGGCATACTGACACAAAACAGTGCGCGGTTCCGTGGGTAGGTCAGACATGCAGGCGGCAAAGAGTAGCGGGGACAGGACACTGCCTTCCGGGACTCCAGCCGCTATGGGTCTGACAGAAGATAGCTTCCCCTCGACCCGCACTCTGAAGGTGCGGTCCTTGAGGAAGCTGCTGAGTATTGACAGGTAGGGAGGGGGGAGTTGTGCTTTTTTGAGTTTGAAGAGCAACCCCTGGTTGCATCATATATATATATATATATATTGTGTTGCATCACAATTGCATCATATATATTCGTATATTACACAAATTGTTTTAATATTTAGTTTAAAATTAATTGTAGTTTATGAATTACTTATTTTTCTAATCCAACGGAAGTACCAGCAGTGTATCCATATAGCTGTGAATGTTACTTACATTAAGAGATAATTCGTCATTGTCATTGTCTTCATTGTCTGAGTACTGCAAATTTATGATGATAGGCTCCAAAATCTCGTTACGTGCTATTTCTTTCCAAAAGTCATCTTCTTGTAGTTTATCTGATATCTTACAGTTTTCCCAGTCTAGTTATGTTCCTTGTGAATTTCTTTGTGAATAAGTCGTTCAATGTCAGTCAGTTTAAAAATATTATTTCTGTTTGCAACATAATTTGAGCACACATTAACTCAATTGGATTGTTCTGGCAGTACTAAGGGGGAAGGTGGATCCTGTCTCATTGATCCAGCTCATACAATTTTTCATAGAAGAGTAACTGAATAATACTGCTTTGAACTCTCTAGAGTAAATAGAGATTATGAACCATTTATAAACAAATATATAATGTGATCAGATACGTTCTGCTAGGCCAGTAGGTAGTGTGTTGTTTCCTCTCATTGAATTTAACAAACACTTTGGCTTATTCAAAGTACAAATTTCTTTTATCACGTCATGCCAAATGTTTACATTTCGGTTCTGAGTAATTTCAAATATACATACACGCATACATGCGAACCAATAATGAAATTCATTACAGTGTTTATGTCGCAATGCATCGTTATAATATAATGGTATCTACTTTATTTATTTATATTAGGAAAACTATTTCAGTACAAAATACGGGGTTTTTACAGTTATGTTAAATACATTACTCTCTCCTTCCTCATGGATCAGTTTTTGCAAAATCTGAATTTTTGTCTTAGTGCAAATAGTATTTATTAGAGATTGATTAGTTTGGCGCTCGTCACACACCATGTAGGGAGAATGCTATACAACAACACCGCAGAACTCCGATTGGTTGCTCACTTAGTAGCGCTCAAGGACAAACATCATCCCATTTGAAACACATAGTAGTTTAGATATGTCTTACTAATTAACACTGGATACATTATGAGCTTCACCCTAAGGTGGTTCAATGCTACTCGTACTGGAGCCTAAAAACCTTCAAAGCAATGCAACATTGTCAGGTTTAGGAAAACATTGTTTGGATTGGTACACACATTTCCCAAGCTACATCTATTTGCAAGCATTATTTAGCAATGTACTTTGTAAACAATTTCAGTGTACTTTTCAGATTGTGTTGTTCATTTTTAAAGAATACATTATACAAAGTATTTAAACCTTGGCAGGATAAGGGAATAACTGGCACTGCAAAAAAAATAAAAGATAATAAACATGTCAATTTTATACAATTATTTTTGTCAACTTAAGGTTTGGTTAGAATCAGTAATGTGGCGAGAGAGTGGTTCTTCAAACAATGCCAATATAATTTGTTCAACATTGTCACATGACCTTCATTCACTTACCCTCTTTGTGCTTTCCTATTCAACTCTTCAGTTCAAAAGTCTACATTTGATTACATGGCAAGAGAGTTTCATCCAAAACCCAAATGATGCCACTGTGGCACATGTCACTTTCTGTTTACCTGTCATATAGGAGGGAAAGGGTAAATGTAAGGGCACTTTGTATACTCATCTTGCAGGCCCTGTATTAGTGCATGCATCATTACTTTATCATGTAAACACAGTGTAGGTACATGTTTACTAGCTGTAGGAAGAGGAGAAATCATATTTTATGTATGTGCCTCATATTTTAAATTCCCTGTTATTAATGCCACTTATAGAACCCAGTTCACACAATAGTCTTCAACTGCCATTCGCGGATTCACCTCTACAGATTATTTCACTCTTATTTGATACACTAGGCTATTAACAATAAAATGGACTGTTAGACATTATTACATATATTCAAACAAATATTTCATTACAAAACAAAAACAAAGATATTCATAACTATCCACTGGTTCCCTGTTTTGAAACTTAAGATGAATATTAGCTAACGTCCACTCAAAGAAGACAAACATGGAACGCTATTGCTGAGATCTCATGAGATTGTATGTTCCTCTATTGCTCCCCAGGTCTGAGTTATCGAGAGGGACGACTAGAGCAAGAATATCGCGAGTCACACTTGGTTCCACTAGAACCAAACTCTACTGCCTCTTGAAAATTTCCCACGACGGCTTCATATTTAGTATTGTATGGCACCACCCTGAAAACAAGATAAAACAACAATTAAATTATGTTTCTTCAATACCTTTTAATAACAACTAAAGCAATTTTGTTATATTTAGGAAAACATTATTTAAATCTGTAAGTCCAACACAATACCATTTGACAAGATAATATGGACCCTTGTACAGCACTAAGTATATTTAAACAATTAGAAAAGTGTAATACATGTATTTGTTTATTTGTAAATTTGTGGAATTTGTTTATGTTCAGCAGCATTTACTTGATGAACAATTTAAACATTTAAATGTTGATGCAAATTTGACTTTGATATGTTTTAATAAACATATGTATAACACACTAAATGCCGGGTAACTCAAAGCTCTGTGGACCCTGGGCTCACTTGAGCATCATTTCACTCATTGTCCAATATGACTTAATGTTGAAGGACTTAAATTTAAAACAGAAACACATAGATACAATAAAATACACATTACTTAAATTACTGATAACAAAACTATAGATACATACTACATCAATTAATACCAGGGTTACTATTTGCAGATGGTTTGGTCATAGCATCTGTAACAGTGATGGGATTACAGAGAGCAATAAATGAAATTAGCAGCTACTGTAAATAATGGGGGATAAGAATCAATATAAGCAAGTAGTGTTTAAGAAAGGTGATAAGAAAAAATGAAAATTGGTATTTAAATGACCAAACAGTGGAGGTGGTAAAGGAGTTTGACTATTTAGGGATGAGATTGCTACAATGGAGGCTGGGGAGTACATGGGAGAAAGGTGAAAGGGAAGATAGCGATGTCTGCGGTAAGGAGCTGCAAATATAAATTACGAGATATGTCAGTAAAGTGGCATGAAAGAATCTGTGAAGCAATAGTAAAATAAAAAATGACATATGGTGTGGAGTTGTGGGGGGCAAATGAGATAAGAAATCATGTTGAACACACATATGAACAGTTCTGTAAAGAGATACTAGTTTTGAATAAGTCAACACCAAATGGAGTAGCTAGAGTGGAACTTGGAAGACCTTGCAGAAGTGGAGTAGTTATAGAGAGATGTTTAAAATATTGGTATACTTGTATAAAAAAGGATGGCGATAATGCATTAAAGATCTGTCTAGAACATCAGAAGAATTCAACATGTAAGGACAGCTCATGGGCAGAGCTAGAGAGAACGCTGGTCAAAATAGGAATGGGGGATATCTGGCATGAGAGTGAAAGAAATGTAAAAGGTTTTTGGACAATTATTAAGAATAGGATAGAGGACATTGACAGATAAGTGACGTGGGGGAATCTGATAATTAAGAAATCACTAAATGTATACCTGAAAATGAAGACAGAATAGGGAAGGGAAACATATATAGACATATGTGATAGATATGAGAGGGAGGGTTTAGCTTGGTTAAGGACAGGAGCCATATTGAGAGGGGGTTCACCAAAGGAGTGCATTCTATGTGGAAAGAATATAAGTTTGGAACATTATGTAGTGGAGTGTAAAGAAATTGAAAACTGGAGAAATTAATATGGGATAAGAACTGATATAATAAAGGAGCTTACATAGTAACAATAAAAGGCTTACAATGAAAAGAGACAAAAGATTAAGGCAGGTGGCGAAATTTGCTGCCAAAATCAAAGAGAAATGGTTGAGAAGGGCAAGGAAGTAAGAGGTAAAGAAATGGAATACACAATCAGAACATTAGGTCAAGGTCATGTAAGGGCTAGGATAGAGGTTAATGGCCAGGGAGCCAACACCATTATCAGCCCGTAATATAAGCAGAGGACAAATTTGTACCTAGATTAGAATTGTAAAACTTGTAATTGAGATTGTAAGATATGGATGTAAAAATAAATTTAATTATTATTACTAAAAGAAAGATTTCAGTATACAGTAGAGTCACGGCTATTCGACCTTTGGTAATATGACATCCCGTAGTATCCGACACATATTAATAAAAAGCATACATATTTCTCAAATAACAATCATTACTAAAATTTTCCTTTCTTGTGAGTATAATATGGAAAGTAAAAGAAGAAAGTGGTTGTTTCCATAGAAGACAAGTTGATGGCATTAAAGAGACTGGACAAGGGGGAAACTCTTCATATAGTGGCTTCAGTTTATAGTGCTGGGCATATTACGGTCTACGAGATACCATACCCAACATTGGCCCATTCAAAAAACCGTGTGTTACTCATAAAGTAATATCTCCCTCACTAAATTTTAAGTTTAAATAAGTAAATATTTTGACAGAATTGGAACTAAAGTATGATAATAAGTCGGAAATAAAATATTAGGTTCTTTTATTTAAGGGGAGCTGAACAGCCTATCTCACCAATGTTAAAATGAGAGTATTCTGGTGCACTTAGCTCAAGAACCACTGAACGCATCAATTTGAAACTTTTACTTGTTATTTTACAAGACTTTCACAATTCATTAAAGATAATAGACCTTATTTTATAGTTTTAATAAAGGTTATGTGATTTTTTAAATAAATGTCTTGAATTTACTTCTAAAAATATTCAAGATTTTTTTTATTTAAAGTCAAATTTTCACATATATTTCTACAAGTACCTTTAAAAAAACAGTTTAAGTATTGCTTTAATTCCAGAAAAAATGTAGACTTATAGCTGCAGTAGTTTCATAGATGAGCACACCCAAATTTAGAGAGAGAGAGAGAGAGAGAAAGAGAGAGAGAGAGAGAGAGAGAGAGAGAGAGAGAGAGAGAGAGACAGCATTAAAGTTTTGCAATGATCGGTCTTCCCCCCGAAATTAAGGCCACCGTTTCTTCAAATTTCCTCCAACTCAGTTCCCGCTTTAGGATTTTATTACACGTAGTCACATGTTCCTTCCCCTTCAGTCTCACACTGCCTTCAATTTCCATCTTTGTCACTCACTGACTAGCTGACACAGTCCAACAGACAGTCCTACTGTCAGCTCGGGAAATGACTACATGCCATGCATTCTCTTCGTAATCTGTGGAGAACAGTGATCTCTATAAACTTTGACAATTATGTTTATAAGGGGAAAATAACTATATAAAATTAATTATATTTATTTACGTTAATTAGATATGATAATGATGTTCCAAATGACCACGAAAACAGTAATGAAAACAATTAGAATTTCCAGAATCTACAGTTTACAAGTATGCGACTGGAATGAACAGGAACAGACACATTTCATTCCTAATACAAAAGTTAATCGAGAAGATATTGACACATTGCTTCACTCACACTGTTTATTCACAGGACATGTTTCAAGAGCTCTCGCTCCTATCATCAGCTGATACTCGACTAGTGCAAGTTGTAGTGGTTTCCTCGTTTCATTCCCCTTGTCACACGAGGCTCCACGAAAGATTCCGACTTCAGGTTCGGAAAGGATCAACTGCATGCATATGTGAACTATCTCCATGCCGTCTAATAAATGTTTCGCAGACATCATATTACAATATATGCAACATAGAAAATACGTTATCACATTCATAAAATTGATGCCGCAAGTGGGGCATCCCTGGGAGAAAGGGTGAGGCGAGAGGAAACGGGCAGCTCACTCAGGGTGCTGAGACACCTACCGACAATTCTACTCTGAAAGAGACCACTGGATGAGAAATGATGTGAAATGATAATGGAGATGAAATGGAGGAACAGGAAATTCGGGGGATGTAACTATCCTACCCATCATTTGCCTGGTAACCCAGAAAACCCCAAAAATCCTGTGGGTCTGGTAGGTTGGCCACAGAAATCAAACCCGGGTCTCCTGAATGCGGGTCACAGACAAACTGCCTGAGCCATCCCATTGGTATAACATGGCATACTAGTGATACTGAATATCCATGACAGATTATGGTTAACTATTAATAGTGGCATTATCACTGTAAAATACAGAAAGTATTTATAATGTGTTTCAAATGGGAAGAGTTCTCGCCTGTAGTGAATCAGATGCGTTAGAGCCTTCACCGTTGCCACCTCGTTATCCCACTCTCTCTCTCTCTCTCTCTCTCTCTCTCTCTCTCTCTCTCTCACTTGCGAGTGTTCGTGGCGCTAAACGTAAGTGAATGCAAACTGAATTTTCCAAAGTATTATAATAATGCAGATGTTGAAATTACAATTGCAACATGGATATTCGTATATTATGCAAATGTTTTAAATATTCAGTTTAAAGTTAATTCTAGTTTATGAATTACTTATTATTCTAATCCAACGAAAATACCAGTGGTGCTTCTGTATAGCTGCGAATATTACTTACGTTAAGAGATAATTCGTCATTGTCATTGTCTTCAACGTCTGCAATTTATGACAGGTTCCAAAATCTCAGTACATGCTATTTCTTTCCAAAAGTCGTCTTGTAGTTTATCTGATGTCTCACATAGTTTTCCCAGTCTTGTTTTGTTCCTTGTCAACTAGTGATACTGAATATTCATGGCAGATTATGGTTAACTATTAATTGTGGTATTATCACTGTTAAATACAGAAGTATTTATAATGTGTTTCAAATGGGAAGAGTTCTCGCCTGTAGCGAATCAGATGCATTAGAGCCTTCACCATTGCCACCTCGTTATCCCTCTCTCTCTCTCTCTCTCTCTCTCTCTCTCTCTCTCTCTCTCTCTCTCTCTCTCTCTCTCTCTCTCTCTCTCTCACTTGCGAGTGTTCGTGGCGCTAAACGTAAGTGAATGCAAACTGAATTTTCCAAAGTTTTATAATAATGCAGATGTTGAAATCACAGTTGCAACATGGATATTCGTATATTATGCAAATGTTTTAAACATTCAGTTTAAAGTTAATTCTAGTTTATGAATTACTTATTTTTCTAATCCAACGAAAATACCAGCGATGCTTCCGTATAGCTGCGAATATTACTTACGTTAAGAGATAATTCGTCATTGTCATTGTCTTCAATGTCTGCAATTTATGATAGGTTTCAAAATCTCGTTACATGCTATTTCTTTCCAAAAGTCGTCTTGTAGTTTATCTGATGTCTCACACAGTTTTCCCAATCTTGTTGTGTTCCTTGTCAATTTCTTTGTGAATAAGTTGTTCAATGTCAGTTTCAAAATATTATTTCTCTTTGCAACACAATTTGAGCCCACATTAACTATTGGATTGTTCTAGCAGTATTAAGGGGAGGAAGGTGGAATGTGTCTCATTGATCCAGCTGATACACTTCTTAATGGAAGAGTAACTGAATAATGCTGCTTTGAACTCTAGACTAAATAGAGATTATGAACCATTCATAAACAAAGACATAATGTGACCAGACACTTTCTGCCAGACCAGCAGGAAGTGTATCGTTTCCTCTCATCGAATTTCACAAACACCTTAGCTTATTCAAAGTACATATTTCTTTTACCACGTCATTTCAAATGTTTATGTTTCAGTTCAGTAGTTTCAAATATACGTTCACGCATACATGCCAACCTGTAATGATATTCATTACAGTGCTTACGTCGCAATGCATTGTTATAATATAATGGTATCTACTTTATTTATTTGTATTAGGAAAACTATTTGAGATAAAAAAAATGGTGTTTATACGGTTATGTTAATTACATTACTCTCACCTTCCTCATGGATTAGTTTTTGCAAAATCTGAATTTTTGTCTGCGCGAATAGTTCTTACTAGAGATTGATTAGTTTGCCGCTCGTCACACATCACATAGAGGGAATGCAATACGACAAAACCGCAGGGCTCCGATTGGTTGCTCACCTAGTAGTGCTCAAGGACAAACACCTTCCCATTTGAAACACACAATAGCTGCACTTTTTCATATTATTCATTTGTTACTGTGTCCTTGGCAAGTATTGTAAATTTTGAGTGCAAATATATTAACTAACTTAACTATGTAAATTTACGAGTAAATGCACATTGTCCACTTCTGAATTTTTCTCTTAGGCCCTACATTTCTTTTAGAGGTCAGGTCTTTCTTCACCCTACTTGCATACATATTACATGTGTCTTCAAAACTATGAGAGACACTAAATCACCAGTAAAAAAAATTGTGAAAATGTCGGTTGGCTTTCAGAAGTTAGATGTACACCAGAAACTATATCTGTTTGTATATATATCTATTTGTGTTTGAGTTATTTTTACCACCCCACAATGTTGATTGTTCACTAACACCTCAAAGAAGTTGGTCAGTTTCTTCCTCACTGCTACCTATTATATGCCTATGACAAGAAGGCTAGAGGGGTATGAAGGGCAAAGCAGCTTGAACTGTTTATCTGTTCCTGTAGTGGATCTGTTTACTAGGAAATGAGTGAATGAGAGTGCATATGAGTCAACCATGCTGCCAGATCTAATGTTTGTTGCAGCGATAGGTGTTACGTGTAGGTGAGTTATGTGACAACACTTGTGTATTTTAAACAAACCTTCCATCCTTGTCATACTCGGAAGGGGAGCATATACACTGTATGGACAGCAAAAGTGATTGTTACACATTTCTGTAGCTTGCATTCTTTTCCTGGGCAAACAGTATACCCTCAACACCTCCCTCAAAATCTGAAAACATGACATCAATATGCAAATCACTGTCAAACACCAAAAAGTCCTTCACATTTTCTAAAATATCAGAAGCCTGTGTACATCCTCAATATAATTTAACACTGAAATTTAAGAATTTTAAACATATTCAATTACCTCCTGATAGCTAGAAGAAGCTGCTCTGAACTTTGAGAGAATATGAATAACTAAATTATTTAATGAAAATAGCTGCATAAGGCTATGATATACTTTGGTTGTGAAATACTCTTAAGAGGTACATACAGATGTTGATGGAGAGGTTTCTTTCTTTCCAGCCTGTGTGACACAACATATACAATGACTATTGCTTGGTAGCATAAACATAACCATAAAACCTTGAACTGGAGAACATTTCGCTTACGCAGCTATATATATATATATATATATATATATATATATATATATCATTCGCATGCACACAAAACAAAGTAAGGTGGGCACTGTAGCTCAGTCAGTAGAACACCTGCCTGCCGTGCTAGGGGTCCCGGGTTCGATTCCTGGTGGTGGGGGTGAGGATTTTTCTCTGACCAAGATAAATCCTCATTTTCCCACAGTCTGAAAGTATGAATGAGAGTGTGAATGTGTGTGTGATCTGATGATTAAAACCCAACGAATACAAATTCCAAAGGAGAACAGCCCCTGATATGACCATTGGAACAAATAAAAAAAGCCTCACAAATTAGATCCGTTCGATGCAAAGAATAGTTTTTGCTACAGTGAAACAAAATAGTGAATTTTCAATGATTTGTGAATATAATCTCTACTTCGAAGATATGGTAGTTGTATACTGCCTTTAATGAACTTTAAACCAGTTTTTGTTTTGTTAAGATAACTTAATAAATATGGAAGATATAAATATGTATTTGTTAAGCATTTTTACAGCATTTAACAATTTAAATGTCTTATGCTATTTATTGGGTATCCCTTATCGACCCATGCAGAGTTTAAATGGCTATTTCTGAAGCAATTATGATCTTTGCAAAAGTTAAAGGGATATGGAGGCGGGCCCTGCTGCAGACTCCAGCGAATCCTAAGCCTCCTCCCCCTATCAGCACTGCCAAATGTGGTACTGTCCAGCAACGCAAAGAAAGTCCCTGAATGGAATGTGCTCCTTTACACAGTGGGACAAGGACAGCGAATGTGTGTGACAGAGAACGATTGCTACACAAAGAGCACAACCATTAAAAAAACATGCACCCTATTCACTTTGTACTCTAAAACAGAAAGCATTCATTCACAAAAGTAGAAGTCGTCAGAATGTTTTTGAATGGTCTGTAACTGTACTGACATGGGGTGTCCTAAACCTGTCCAGGGAGGGTGTGGGAACCTTCTGCAATCCTCGGAGACTTTCTCTTCTTGGAGGACTGTACATTCATCTCACGCACCTGAATTGAGAACATGATCTCATTAATATAAAAATTATTAGTGGTTGGTTTATTGACACTCGTCACTTACTTTTTCGTATATTTATGAGAGACTAGTTTCAAAGGCCCTGGCCTCCATTTTCAGTCTCTTTCCAACTGCCAGGCCAGGGCCTTTGAAACTAGTCTCTCATAAATATATGAAAAAGTAAGTGACGAGTGTCAATAAACCAACCACAAATAATTTTTATATTAATTTTGACGTCACTGTTACTAAATTCCTCCAAACACACATGATCTCATTAATTATGCTCAGATATAAATATTTGAAAATGACAGATGCCAATCTCAGAATAAGAAAGAATTTTATTTTCTGATCATGACCGTACAAAAATCCAATCTCTACAATACTTAGAATGCGAGCGAAGCACGTTTTATCTTTCATATGGTTATGGTTACCCAACATCCATTCATTCAACACAGATAAGCCTGAAAAACAACAATATTCCTTCCTGACAACACTTATCTCAAACATAAATAAACAGTTCACCTACTGAACTCAGTTTGAAACAGACTGAGTTAATGTTCAGTTCGGTTTCAGAGTAGGGTTTGTTATTTTGTTACAGTGAATGGCATCCTTAAGTTGTGAATCGAATTTGAGCTGAAATATTGCTAATATTACATTAAATTGTTAGTATACACATATATTTTCTCCAGTGTTTGTTATCCGAATGCGTGAACATGTCCCTCAAAGCTGGAACAAGTGATTTTTCGGACAACAGACGTGAAGTGATTCATTCTCAGGGCAGAAAAATTGTAAATAATATGAATAAGTTTTTACGAAAGCTCTCCAATTCATAATATAGAGGAAATTGTAGATTTCTCAAAAACCCAGTAATTAACTGTGGAAGCTTGTGGTGAGGTAGTGTACACATAGTGTCACCAATTTGTAGTGATGCTGCTTCCTCCTTAGAAAAAGGCAGCGTATCTATATTTCAATCTCTGGGAAAGGCCCATGAAGTTGGAAAGCAGGTTGCTGGATAGGAAACCGTGCTTCCTGTTCCAGTCCTGTGACGTGAGTGAAGATAAGATTTTAATGTTTTTAGGCATATTTAATATGCTATTTAATTATGGGAAAAATAGGCAGTTCCTTTGCTGGCATGAAAAGCATGCTTTGTACAGAACCTCTGCCGGTACACCCACCACGCTTGGCAACAGCGCTCTGCTTGAGCATTGGCCAACGTTCATATGTTTTTAACATCTTTTTTTGACTGTTGGTTAAGTCTTTTATTCCCATCTACAAGGAAATATATAATAAGATATTTATACAAATGTCTGTCTTGAGTAAAATGAAGTACCTGGATAGAAGAATAAGCTTTCATGAGAATAATTTGTACAAGTACAAGTAGAGACAGTCATGTGAGTGAAACACACTGTTTACACACACACACACACACACACACACACACACACACATGCATGCATGCACATTCTCAAAATACAGAACAAATTTTCAAAATATGTATTTCTGGAGAAATCCTGAGGGAAATGCAATATTTTCTCTACTTTCTAGGGTTAATTATTAGAGGGAATTTGTTTTTCCAAATTAATTTTCATTTAGATATGTCCAAACAGTAAAATGTCCAAATTGAAATAAATAACAGAGGCATTTCTCATTCTCATTATAACTTAGGTAAAATCTGTGTAAAGAGTACAGAAAATTGTTGATATATTTGTTGCTGCTTCTTTCAGTAACTGTTTGGTCAGTTACCGCTTTGACTAAATTTCTGTACACTATGCTTAAAGAAAATGAACATAATTGTGAAAGGAAAAGGAGGCCTAAGATATGCATAGTATATTTAATCTTCTGCAGTATTTCTTGTTAAAGTTTCTGACACCATAATATGTTTGACTTTTTTAACTATCACATTAACTTATGCTTGAACTTGTCTCCAGAAAATGTGATGTCTAGTTTAACAAAGTTTTGATTGGTTCAAGTGCAGAATATTTTAAGCATCACAGGATAATTCATATGTTCACTCAGACAGTGCTGATAAGAATATGTAAATAAACAGTAGCATTCAAAGAAATTATTTTAGTTAATTGATGGATTTCTTCATACTAGCCATATATAGGCTAAGATTTGTAACGGGAATATATTTGTTCTCCACTCGCAGCAGATAGGAAGCACGCCAACCTTTTGGAAGATCCAGGTCGAATTTTGATCAAATAAGAGTCATGAGATCTTTTCTCAGGTGTGGATGCGGATTTTTGGTGACAGAAATAAAATTTATATGACTCTCATTTCGTAATATATTATTTAATTGTATAATATGAACTACAAATCACTCGTTTCTATTACGAATATCGAATAACACTTTTTGAATGTTATTAACTTTCCTTTACAATTATATTCACCGCAACATTTTTCCTCGTGAAACACGACTGAAGCTTATAACACTTCTCTCAAGATTATTAATTTTCTTGTCACTATCGTTACTTCCGCTTTATTTTGTGATTGGCCGATCCACTGGCACGTCACAACATCACGTCATACCACGTCATACCACTACTACTTCGGCCAATCTAACAACTACATACATTTTTTATATATTTATAATTCCTCCGAACACAAAAATACTGTTACAAATGCCCCTCTTCGAAATATATGGAAAATAACCAAATAAAGGAATTAACAATCTGTTTCCATATATTTCGAAGAACAGCCCCAACTAACAATTTCATTTACAACAATATTACATAACACCAATACAACATACATAAAATATAACAATATACATACATTGAATGAAATACAATAAATGAACATTTAACAACAATTTCGCATTATTATAACACATACATAAAACACAACAATTAATCAACATTAATTAAAATACATATGTTTTATTATTATTTAACTATTTTAACAATAAGTACTCCATTGATTACAAATCTCTTGTATCCACACATGCTTCTAGAAATGCTTGTCTTTTAGCTATGGGTAAAGGTCAGCTTTTAGGTGTATAGGGAGCAGTATCATTCACTTTAAACGTGTGTGTGTATTTGTTACACAGTCCAGGCTTTGAACTAAAGGCATTTCTGTTTTTTAATATACATAATTTCAGCTGTTCTTTTCTCGCTTGGTCTAGATTGTATGTGTTTTCTAACTTTACTTGTAATATTCTCTGGAATTCTATTTCTTCCTCCACTTGGCTTCCGTCGTTCTCATCTTGTAGTGTATATAACTCTCAACAATGCTTTTCAAGGTCAGTTACATTATTTTGCAATCCATCAATAATTAAATTCTTCCCACAACTTTCGTTTTCGTCGTATTCAATATTACCATCTTCTTGCAAAAGTATATCTTCCACAAAAAACCTTTCATTTTTTTTATATTATCTCTATTCTCTTCTTTTCTTCCATCTTCTTCCAATAATTGTATTACTAATAAATCATTTTCTGTGTTAACCTTCATTTCATGCATTTCGAAATTCAATACACTTTGCCATTCATATAAATAAATCATTACCCACAGTTACGTCTCTTGCCAAGTGTGGAATTACCAACGCAATGAAATCTAAATTCCATTCACCTATTCGCCTCTTAGTTAATACTTGACATTTAATTCTATCCTTGTTCTTCCCGATTACAGCACTGCAGTAAACATTACACACATTTAAATATTCCAATTTATAGTTAGCTAACAGATTTTTAAACAGTTCTTCATGTATCACATTAGGACTGGCTCAGTATCAATCAAAGCTGTATATACTTTATCCCATAGGTAAATAAATATCTGAGGTGGGTTAACTAATTCCTTATTTTGCTGCAAGAGATTGAGCTTATTTATGTTATTTTAAATTTTCAATTCGCCCTGTCTCATCCTCACCGAACCACTTTCCAGAGCACAAAATGATTTGGTTTTTAGTTTTCTATCACCCTCTGATTATTACTTTCATTGTTGGTTAGGTTGATACTATCGTTTATATTCACATCATTCTCTGTGCTTTGTGTATTTTCTACTCTTTCATTTTGATTGCTTCTTTCAAATCTCAAACCCCTAAAATCTCTTTGATTTGCACTAAATAAACTAGTACCTCTACCCCTATTAAATTCACTTATTCGCTGATTATTTTCTCGATAAAATCTTACATGGTTTATTTGATCATTTCTTCCCATTCTCGTCGACTGATTGTTATGATAATTCCTTTGCAAATTATTTTGAGCTCCACTTCCTGTTCCGGGTATTACAGATTCATATGTTCGTCTAGGATCATAACCTCTTCCTTCAAATCTTTGATTTCTCACGGGTGCCCCGCCCCAATTTAAACTCGTCCTATTATTCGTATTATTTGTAGGTTGTGATTCCTGTCGATTTCTTCCTCGCTCAATATGGACGTTATTATAGTTACCATCATAGGATGTGGTATCATTAATGAGGTTATGTGCTTCAAATTCGGATAATAACTCAATCATATCAGAGTAATCGATAGACTTAGCCACAATTAAATGATTTCTGATATGTGGTAGATAATGACATATTAGCATGTTGACAATTTCTGTCTCAGAAATTCCGGGATTAATCAACTTACTTTTGTTTGCTGATTTTAAGAAATATTCAGTCATCAAAATCCCTTTTCTAAACTCAAACCTACCCGTTGCTAACTCAACTTTTATTCTTCTTTGTCTCTCAGGTCCCCAAAATCGATTTATAAACAGATTTCTGAAAGAACTGTATGTTTCATGTGAAGCCAAAGTTAACCTCAACCACTCAAGAGCATTTTTCTTCAAGCAGCGTTTCACTATTACCATCCTAAATTCATTCGGAATTCTCTTAATACGGAAATATTCTTCCAGTTCCCTAAGAAATACTTTTGGATTATCACCTGATTCCTCATCAAAACTCATTTAGTGAATAATGTACACATTCATTTTGACTTAGACTGTGGAGCTGTGTGTGTGAGGACATGTTTTGTGTGTTTCTGTGATAATTAATATCATTATCTGGACTCACAAAATCACTACATTCACTTACTACATCACCAGACTTCTGATGATTGCTTAATTCACCTGGTAAGTCACAATCATTTATATTTCTAATTGTAGGCATTTCTTTCACATTATTTACTTTACTAGCCTGTAATGCAATTACAACTTGTGTCAATTTTCCTAAGTTATCCTTCTCTTTTTCAAAATGTTCATTTACCTCTTTAATTTGCAAAATTACTTCTTCTTTTGCTTTACTTATCTCATCAATTTGTAACTTTATTTCCTCTTGGTGTGTCTTACTTTCATCATGTTGTAATTGCATTTCAGAACAAATTACATTGATTATTTGTTCTACTTTATCTCCTAATTCTTCTCTTTGTTTTTGTGTTATTTCTGCCTGTTGTATCCTAAATGTTGCTAACTCTTCTTTTAATTCCATTCTTATTTCTTGTTTCACAATGTCCTGAACTAACCTAGTTTCCTGAATTATCTCTCTCAACTCATTGACTTCCTTTCTATTCTCATTCTTATTAATCTCTATGATCTGCATGAGCCTTTCCATATTATCCCTACACTCTTTCCTCCCTTCTCTAATCTCCTGTGAAATTTCAGATTTTAATTCCTGTTTTAGCTTCTGTAATAAATTAATTTCTAAGTTACTCACATTTTGTGCTAGTTCCTGTCTTACTCCTACATCTTAATCATTCATTTTCTTAGTTAAATCATTTACATTTTGTTCTAACTCTGATTTCAATTCTGATTTTAAATCATTTGCATTTTTTTCCATTTTAGAATCTAAATTACTCATTTCTGATTTTAAATCATTTGCATTTTGTTCCATTTTAGAATCTAAATTACTTTACATTCTCGTTATTCTTTCCAACAGTGACTCATTATCTTTGCTTAATCCTGCATCCTCCCTACTCATTCCTACACTATCAGTAACTTCTCCTTCCACTATTATTTCTTTTCTACTCGCCATCTTTTTAACTATTTTCTGATTTCTTAGCAACATAAATCTACTACTACTATTTTTTTTTTTTTAAATTTCACTCACTTAAACCAGTTCTCGTTTTCTTCTTTCTTCTCTCTTCTTTCTTCTTTCCTTTTATATTCCCACGGAGCTGTACGATGCTCTCCAGTTCTCATTTTCTTCTTTCTTCTCTCTTCTTTCTTCTTTCCTTTTATATTCCCACGGAGCTGTACGATGCTTTAATCTCCTCTTCTTTATCCTATTCGGCCACATGTTGCTGCGCCATTTGTAACAAGAATATATTTGATTAACTATATATTATTTTATTGTACAATCCACTCGTTACTGTTGCGAATATATATAATTATATTCACCGCAACAGTTTTCCTCGTTGTGAAACACGACTGAAGCTTATAACACTTCTCTCAAGATTACTGATTTTCTTGTCACTATCGTTACTTCCGCTTTATTTTGTGATTGGCCGATCCACTGGCACGTCACAGCATCACGTCATACCACGTCACACCACTACTACTTCGGCCAATCACAGAACTACATACATTTTTTATATATTTATAATTCCTGCGAACACAAAAATAATGTTACAGATTTTTGATAGATAACAGTCAACATGAAAAACTCAATGCCATTGCCGGGATTTGAACCACAGATCTCTCGGTTTCCATCCAGTCACTCTTACCCATTGAGCTACCATGGCCAACTTGCTGTCATGACACTATATTCTCCATTTGACTCATTTACTTACCTGATAAACCACTAGGGGCTCTCGCATTCGAGATACACCATTTGTGGCGACTTACTATCATAAGTACTTGAGTCCCAGTCTTCATCATTTAACTCTTATTATTTTAGTTAATTGGTGGAAATAATCGTTTCTTTACACTAGCCGTATATAGGCTAAGGTTTTTGATAGATAGCATCAACATGAAAAATCAGTGCCATGGCTGGGATTTCATTTGTTGACTCTATCATAAACCTTAGCCTATATACTGCTAGTATGAAGATATTATCAATTTCCATCAATTAACTAAAATAATAAGAGTAAAATGATGAAGCCTGGGACTCAAGTACTTTCAATAGTAAGTATCTCGAATGCAAGAGCCCTTAGTGGTCTACCAGGGAAGTATACAAGTCAAACGGAGAATTTAATGTAATTGATAGCAAGTTGTCCATGGTAGCTCATTGGGTAAGGGTGACTGGATGGCAACCGGGAAAGCTCATGTCAAGTACTGTCATGGGTCCTTGGGTTGGCCACTCTCAATCTCTTCTCACTTCATTCTTCCTTCAGGGATACCCCACAGGTACAACAGACCTCCAAGTTTGAACCTCCATGCCGAATCCCCTCTGTAGCGTAATCCAGTCCAGTTCATGTTTACTTTATACGTATTTTTGTATTTATTTATTTTTGAACCAATTTTGAAAACATTCCTATTTATAAATTAAATGCTTCTTTTAATGCCTGTAACATAAATAACTGTCACTCTTACTTGCATTTCAGTATTATTGTTTGGTTTCATTTTCTTCTGTTTCTTCATATGTTAGTTTTAGAAAGGTGGGCTACTCCACCTTGACCATTACTGATATGTTGTGCACCCTTTTATTTTTTAGTATCTCAAAATGCCAGTATTCTTTACAAAGGAGGCTAGCTTTTTTTATATCTTAAAAATTGCAGAAGTCCTTGATTCCATGGAAATTGAATGGGGATTGGAGAAATAACTAATTTATAAGCAGGAATTTTTTCTTGATAATGCTTGTTCATTTATCATGTGTATTTCAAATTGTGAACAATTATATGTTAAGGAAAGGTAGAATCTGACTGAATTCAACACCATAAACAGGATTTGAGCCACGAATGTGCTAGTTTTCATATGATTGCCCAGCTTTATCTCAAATTGGTCTTGAGATAAGATACCCCACTGGTGACTTACAATGTTGTAAGGATTTTAGGTCCTGGGCTTCATAATTTAACCAACTGTTAGGTCAGTCAGTGGTGCCTAATTAATCTTTTACAGTAACTGTATATAGGAAAACCTGGAAAGGTAATATCAGAGTGAAAAATTCAATACCATTTTAGTTAATTGATGGAAATGAATCATTTCTTCACACTAGACGTATATAGGCTAAGATTTTTAATAGAGTCAACATGAAAAACTGAATGCCACGGCTGGGATTTAAACGATGGATCTCCTGGTTTCCGTTCAGTCGCTCTTACCCATTGAGCTACCATGGCCAATTTGCTGTCGTGACATTAAACTCTCCATTTGACTCTTATATTTCCCCGGTAGACCACTAGGGGCTCTTGTATTCTAGATACACTAATTGATGGAAATTAATGATTTCTTCATACTGGCTGTATATAGGCTAAGGTTTTTGATAGAGTCAACATGAAAAATTCAATGCCATGGCCGGGATCTGAACCATGGATCTCCTGGTTTCCGTTCAGTCGCTCTAACCCATTGAGCTACTATGGCTAACTTGCCGTCATGACATTAAATTCTCCATTTGACTCGTATATTTCCCCGGTAAACCACTAGGGGCTCTTGCATTTGAGATACACTGTTTGTGGCGACTTACTGTCGTAAGTACTTGAGTCCCAGGCTTCACCATTTAACTCTTATTATTTTAGTTAATTGATGGAAATTAATAATTTCTTCACACTAGCCGTATGTAGGCTAGTGTGAAGAAATGACTGACCAGAAACCAGGAGATCCGTGGTTCAAATCTCGACTGTGGCATTGAATTTTTCATGTTGACTGTATCTATTCATTACCATATCTGGGATTTGAATCATAGATCTCCTGACTTCTGATGATTCTTTTAAAGTCTGGGAGAACTAACCTTGCACTTGACATTATAGTTGTATGCAGGTGCTCTGTCACAGCATTGCCACCTTTTTCACTTGCTGTCTGTGGCCAGTGGTTCCACTGGCTGTGAACAACTGAGGAATGCACGCATATATTGTAACATGGATGACTACACACCTCTGCTCATGTGATACGTGATGTATTTGTAACATGATTGGATGTGATATGGTGAGCTTCCTTAGTGCCTGAGTGACGGGGCTGTCAAGTGTAGGTTAGTTCTCCCAGACATTTAACTAATAGAGCTACCATGGCAACCATGCCAGCATGACATTAAATTCTCCAACTTATTCACATTACTCCCTATAAATCACAAGAAGGTTTCAAATTCTTTTTGAGATAATGTTCCCCAAAGCAACTTGATAATGTTAATTCAGGTAATTTCTTATTATGCAAGGATTCCTATGTAAGTTTCCAGAATGAACACAACAAAACTTAAAAAATAGATGTAATAATTGCATTTTTTCAGAGTATTCTCCATTGCATTTAATATGATCATCCTGTCAAAGAATTTTTCAAATGCTGAATACCATTCTTCTTTGGAGAGTGTGCAAATACATACTTAAGGTAGCTACAAAAATAGGAATGAACATAAAGTGGGGCTAGGCATGGCTCTTTTATGGCTACTAGCCAATATGGTACATGCAACGTTGTACAGTAAGCACGCATACTGGCTCGCTTTGCCGAAGCATGCAGCTAATTTCTTTGCATGCTCTAAAGATACCAATTACAGAATTATTTTGTTTTTCCATGTTACAGAGCTATTTTTTTCTGAGAATTATTGTCTAAATCCCATGTTTGTAGGACATCTGGTGTTGGAGATATGGAAAGATAAGGCACCATACTAGAGAAAAAAGAATTATTAACTGTCAGTGAGGAAAAGCACACAGATGCTATGCTGCAGTTGCATTTTGTACCTTACATTCAGTGAAGTGGTGATCTTTTAAGATTGTACATGTGCTTTTCAAAGTTAGTAAATATACCGCTTAGCAAACCTAGTACTGGTGCGCCTAGTAGTAACTGCGAAACAACTCATAAGACTTTACATAAATAGGCTACAAATATTTTTGTTAATGTGTATTCCTTTTATAAACAAATGTCAATTAAAGACATATTCGAAAATACAAATTTTGCTCAGAGTTGAGAATTAATGTTTCAAGCTTGTCACGTGAGTACTCATTCTGTGATGAACATTGTTAAAGAAGGCAGACAGTTTACCAAATTAGGAGAAATTTTCATATTTAGATCTCCAGGAAAACATTGGGCAGCAAAAAAACATGCTACGAACTTAGACAATTTTCAAAAGTGTGTTTCACGTAGAACAATTTTTTATTTTTATAACGAGGATAAATATCCAACTGTCAAAAGGCTGACCAATTTAATGAGGGGTAAAATAGAATATACAGATTCTGTTTCTTCTATGCATAATATTCTGAAATATCTGGGTTCAAATATAGGAGAACAATGATGGTTGCAAATTTGTGCTTGAAAGAAGCGATATTGTTGCTGCAAGACTAAAATTTCTGCGCATAATGCATAACATTAGTACATGATATTCATGGTGTCAAAATACTTCATAAATGCACAATCATATCTTCCGTATTTATTAAGTATTTTAATGAAAGAAAAATTGGTTTAAATTCCATTACAGGCAGTATACAAATATGGCATCATTAAAATAGAAACTATATTCACAAGTCATTGAAATGTCCCTATTTTGTTTCACTGTAGCAAACACCTTATTTTGTAGAACACATCTAATATGAATCATTTTGTTTTGTATGCATATGAACGATAGCTATGTAAGTGAACTGTTCTCCAGTTCAAGGTTTTAAGGTTCAGATTGAGCGATAATCATTGTATATGTTGTCACACACATGCTGAAATATTAAGTGTACTTCTCTTCAGCATTGTATCACTGTACATCTCAATATCTGTATGATACTTGCTAGGTTGAGACAAAGACAGATAAATCTTCCATCTCTGTCACCCGCTTGCCATGAACCTGGCAACAACAAGACAATAGGATAAGTGTATTGGCTCAACCCATGTTCATTCTTATTTTGTAGCTACTTTAGTAAGCAACTGCTGCAGTTTCACTAATTAGAATCATTGACCTCAAATTTTTTTTCATTTCTTTTGGAGATTGTCATAACCCATGGCGTGACAGCCATAGATGTGGGCCAGAGCCAGCCAACCCAATTGCCGGCCTTCCCGATGCCAACATATGCAAGGCAGAGGTGGGTGATCATCCAACCAATACAGAGAGATCATATGGTCAGCTTCATGCACTCCTAACTGGAAATTTTGACTTTCTAGACCAGGGTTTGCTGTCTAATGTAGCTCCTCTGTTTTCTCATAATGCTGTGTGGGCACTGGTCCTATACCCAGATCTTAAAATCTGTACCACAGAGGTGGGATTGAACTTGGGCGCCTTCCGTGTGGGTGAACCAAAGCACAGCACTCTAGTGCATTACGCCAAGGTGCAGGACAGAGGTGTCGTCATGGTGCAACAAAATTATGTATGAACTATCTTAGGATGCTGTGTTCTCAGTTCATTGATTTGTAGTTGACAATCTGACAAGTCTTTTGTTCATCAAGTAGAATTGCCACAGTATGTTTACTAGCTGAGAAGAACAAACAGATTATTTGGATGCATACGCTTCCTTGACAGGTGTCTTTATGACTTAGCTCTATACTGCTTACAGCGGGAGAATAAAGTAGATGTAAACAAAACCACGTGACCGTTGATCGTAGCACACTTTCTTCACAATTTCCATGATGCTTCCACCGTGTAAATAGTCCCTTGAAAAAGTACTGCTACTGAGGTGTGGAGTATTGAGTTTGTTTTGCTAAAGTACACAAGTGTGTACTAAGCATATTTCAACTATAAAAAAAATATACTAATAGATAAATTAGTTTGTAATTAAAATAAATCATGCTGTGCTTGCATATTGAAGCTGACAGGTGTATCCAGTTGTGAATCATGGCAGAGCTGGTGAGTACTGTTAAATGTGCATGCAGAAAGCCTTTATGAAGTGGTGAAAAGATGATAATATTGAATGTATTTAACAAGTTCAGTGAAAAATTTCCAGAACTTGCTATTGATGAAGTGGTGAAGTTAGCATTTGAGTTTACTCCTGGCAAGAAGAGACCATGTGCCAGATGAGTTTTGGATGTGGTCTGTGATGGGTTTGTGAGGTCAGTAATCTGTGAAAAGTTCATAAATTCCCCAAATTACAACTGAATAGCATTATTGTGATGGTCAAAGCCCCTTACCACAATGTGAGTTTAGGATGCATAACAAACAAGTGACATCATAACGTGGCTACAGAGTAAAAATATAATTTTCCATGAAGGTCATGTTAAGGCAAAATTGCTGGCAATGGTCAAGTCTCGTGCTAAAGAGTATGAAAAATAACGTAAGTAGCAGTTAATTTTCATGGATATTAATAGTGTGCTACGTGATACTTAACTAAAAAAAAGGTGTTTTGAATGTCGAAAAATTACATTAATATTATACTTAACGAAGCGATTGAGCAGTTGGCTTGAATAAATACGTGTTTTTTGTATTGAAAATACATATTCATATTATTAATACATATATTCATTATACTTAATGAAGCGGTAACAGTACTGTCATTCCGAACACATGTGGACACGGAGTAACACGGTACCTTACCCTCTCGTTGGACAGCTTCTGGAGAAGGCTGCAACATGTTTATAAACTTGGCAACATTTCGCTCACCTTGCCATTAACTTCTTCTGGGCTCTTTTTTCCTTAAGAGACAAGAGGAAAATAAGGCAAGATAACAGCCCAGAAGCTCACAACAGGATGAGCAAAATGTTGGCAAGTTTATTCAAATGACCCAGCCTTCTGCAGAAGCTTAAGATGTGTATCAAATAGATCTTGCCAACACTTCTTTCTTGCATCATTTTCATTAAGGATTTTCTCCCACTGTTGCTTGGTTTCATTATCATATTGGTATATCCAGCTTTCATTACCTGTTGCAATGTTAAATATGTGGGTCATTCAAAAACTAGTGGCAACACTGCCTGTATTTGATGCTATCAGTAGTAAATCATGTAAGCTAATAGCAATGAAAAATAAGAGCATCTAATGTTTATTAGCTGTGAGTTTGAAGACAATTTTATTTAATAAGACATATTTAGTAAGTTTATTTGTGGGCTGTTATCTTTAGTGCTCTAAAAATGTATAGTAAATAGAAACAAAGATACTTAATTAAAATTCAGGTTGCAAGAGGTATTTTCGACAATACCATGCAGAATTATTGGAAGCTTGTGGTAGACAGAGTTTACCGTTTGTACCGTGGCTAGGTGGGCGAATATATTTCATAGAGGAAGGGAAGGATATTCATCAGAAATGTGGAGCTGGCAGGCCACAATCAGCAAGTGATGATGTGCATGTGAATGCTGTTAAGGCACTGCTGGAAGAACATCGTTGTTGGACTTGTATTGAACTAGCAAGGGAAGTTGGAGTTGCTCCTGGTACGATTCTCCATATACTTAAGAATATGTTAGAGATGAGGAAAATCTGCACTCGAGGGTTCCACACAATCTTACAGGGGAAACAATGTGGCAGAGAATGGAAGCAAAGAGAGTACACTTAGAACACCATGAACGCAAAGGCTAGTGTTTTCTTTGAGGTATCATAACATTAGATGAAACTGGTTTTGATGCTAACGACCAAAATTAGAGAGACTATGAAATGAGTGGCAGCTTATTGATTCTCCACGGCCTAAAAAGTATAGACAAGAACAGGAACCACTTAGTCATGTTCATTGCTGCTTATGATTTTGACTGTGTTCTTATCACTCATTTAGTTCAAAGAAATCTTGTGAATGATGCAAAATGATGCACATTACAACCATTTACAACCAGCTGTGCATGGTAAATGTCCAAATCTCCTAAATTCTCATCATAATAATGGTGTTACATAATGGTGCTTGCTCTCACACACCTGCCCCTGTTAATTTACTTTGCAGTAAACTGAGAACTGGGATATTCTGGAGCATCCTCCAAACATCCCAGATGTGAGCCCATGTGATTTCAACCTTGTTGCGAAAATGAAATTACCACTTAGAAGAGTTCGCTTTAGAACCAGATAGGCAATTATAGCAGCAGTAGAGCAGTCTGTTCGAATATTAGGACAACAAGATGCTGTGGATGGCATCCGTCAGCTATCTGGTCTGTGGAGGCGAGTTCATGTTGGAGGACATTACTTGTAAGCACTGCAATAATGTGACTGATCTAAAAGTGTTTTATTTGTTGTTAATTCAAATGTTGCCTCTAATTATTGAATGAGTGTCTTTTTAGATCTTTCCCCAACAAATTTTTCTATCATTTCCTGACACCATGTGCCTATTTCTGCTCATTTTTTGAGAGGGTGAGGTATCCAACTGCAGAGCTTCCTGGTGTGAAGTTCTTCATTAAGGATTTCCCTCACTGCTGCCAATCTGATATTGAAGGTTTCTTAATATGATAGTATATGGCAATGATAGTATATGTTGCTCCCACAACATGCACTCTGCTTTTATCACATTTTCATCTGTTCTTGAAGCTGGCCACCCTGTATGGTCTTCAACTGCGAGGAAACTTCTTCCTCTCCAAATTCTGCAAACCATAGATAGATGATGAATTACAAAGGTTAAAGATCTCCAAATACATGATGTAGGCATTCAAATCATTGTCTCTGCCCTAAACTGACTGTCAAGTCTTAGAAAATCATAGTAAGGATCACAATAAAATATAATGATTTGTCACAAACTTGGGATGAAGTCAGCCAGTTCCGTCTCCTTGGTCATCTTCTTTCCCTCTAATGCCAAATAATTCAAAAACAGATTGAAACAATTAAAGTAATTCTTTCACAAACTTCATTAAGCTTAATGAATCAGCAAGTACCCTACACAAAATCCCTGGGTTACTTCCTGTCGGGGTCCTGAGTCGAATCCCTTGATTGGGTGCCTCTGAATGGTGAAGGAGCTAATGCCAAATGCCCAAACAAGGACGACATCTGTGTTTGAACCTAATCTAAGTAAAGTAAGTTAAATTAAAGTCAAAGTAAAGTAAAAAGAAGCCAAAGCGAAGCTAGAGTGGAAGCAGAGCAAAGCCAAGGCAAAGCCAGAGCAGAGCCACAGCAATTCCACAGCAAAGTGAGAGCAAAACCAGGGCAAAGCGAGGGTAAAGCCAGAGCAAAGCCAAAGTGGAGCCAGAGCAAAGCTAAAGCAAAGCCAAAACATAGCGGGGCCGGAGCTTAGCCAAGCCAGAGCCAGGTTAGAGTGAAATTTGAGTGAGCTTAGAGTGAAGCTGAAGCAGAGCCAGAGCCAAGCCGGAGGACCAGAGCAGAGGCAGGAGCCTAGCCAGAAAGGAGCCAAAGTTAAGTTACAGAATGAAGTTGGTGTTAGGCCAGAGCGGGACTGAAGGGGGGCTGGAACCTAGCCAGAGCCAAGTCAGAGTTAAGTTAAAGAATGAAGTGTTATGCCAGAGCGAAGTCAGAGCTAGACTGGAGCGGGGCCGGGAACCTAATGAGAGCCAAGCCAGAGGTGAGAGTGAGGCCAGAGCAAAGCCAGAGCAGGACCAGATCAGGGGCCGGAGCCTACCCAGAGCAAAGCCAGATCCAAGCCAGAGTTATGTTAAAGAATGAAGTTAGAGTGAGGCCAGAGCCAAGACAGAGTGGGACCGAAGGTAGGCCTGTGCCTAGCCAGAGCCAAGTTAGAGTGAAGCCGGAGTAAAGCCAGAGCGGGACTGGAGCCTAGCCAGAGTGGATTTGGAGAATGACGTTAGAGTGAGGCCAGAGCGAAGCCAGAGCGGGACCAGAACTGGGGCCGGAGCCTACCCAGAGCAAAGCCAGAGCCAAGCCAGAGTTAAGTTAAAGAATGAAGTTAGAGTGAGGCCAGAGGGACTGGAACGTGGCCCTGAGCCTAGCCAGAGCCAAGATAGAGTGAAGTTAGAGTGAAGCTGGAGAGAAGCCAGAGCAAAGCCAGAGCAGAGCAAGAATATAGCCTGAGTGGGACCGGATCAGGGGCTCGAGTCTACCCAGAGCCAATGTGAAAGAATAAAGTTAAGAGTGAGACCAGAGGAACTGGAACGGGGCCGGAGCCTAGCCAGAGCCAAGATAGAGTGAGGTTAGGGTGAAGCTGGAGAGAAGCCAGACCAACGCCAAAGCGGGACCGGACCAGGGGCTGGACTCTGCTCAGAGAAAAGCCAAAGTGGAGCTAGAGCAAAGCCAAAGCAAAGCAAAAGTTTAGCCAAAGTGGAGCTAGAGCAAAGACAAAGCAAAGCCAGAGCAAAGCCAAAGTGGAGCTAGAGCAAAGCCAAAGCAAAGCCAAAGCAAAGCCAAAGTGGAGCTAGAGCAAAGACAAAGCAAAGCCAGAGCAAAGCCAAAGTGGAGCTAGAGCAAAGCCAAAGCAAAGCCAAAGTGGAACTAGAGCTAATCCAGATCAAAGCCAAAGTGGAGCTAGAGCAAAGCCAAAGTGGAACTAGAGCAAAGTCAGAGCAAAGCCAAAGTGGAGCTAGAGCAAAGCCAGAGTAAAGCCAAAGTGGAACTAGAGCAAAGCCAGAGTAAAGCCAACGTGGAACTAGAGCAAAGTAAGAGCAAAGCCAAAGTGGAGCTAGAGCAAAGCCAAAGTGGAGCTAGAGCAAAGCCAAAGCGAAGCCAAAGTGAAACTAGAGCAAAGCAAAAGTAGAGTTAGAGCACAGCCAGAGCAAAGCCAAAGAGGAACTAGAGCAAAGCCTATGTGGAGCTAGAGATAAGCCAGAGTTAAGCCAAAGCGGAACTAGAGCAACGTCAGAGCAAAGCCAAAGTGGAACTAGAGCAACGTCAGAGCAAAGCCAAAGTGGAACTAGAGCAATGTCAGAGGAAAGTCAAAGTGGAGCTAGAGCAGAGCCAGAGCAAAGCCAAAGTGGAACATGAGCAAAGTCAGAGCAAAGCCAAAGCAAAGCCAGAGCGAAGCCAAAGTGGAACTAGAGCAAAGTCAGAGCAAACCCAGAGCAAGGCCAAAGTGGAGCTAGAGCAAAGCCAAAGCAAAGCCTGAGCAAATCTAAAGTGGAGCTAGAGCAAAGCCAGAGCAAATTCAGAGTGGAGCTAAAGTAAAGCCAGAGCAAAGCCAAAGTGGAACTAGAGCAAATCCAAAGTGGAACCAAAGCAAAGCCAAAGTGGCGGTAGAGCTAAGCCAGAGCAAAGCCAAAGTGGAACCAGAGCAAATCTAAAGCAAAGCCAAAGTGGAGCTAGAGCACAGCCAAAGTGGAACCAGAGCAGATCCAAAGCAGAGCCAAAGTGGAGCTAGAGCAAAGTCAAAGCAAAGCCAAAGTGGAGCTAGAGCAAAGGCAAAGTGGAGCCAGAGCGAAGCCAAAGTGGAACTAGAGCAAAGTCAGAGCAAAGCCAGAGCAAGGCCAAAGTGGAGCTAGAGCAAAGCCAAAGCAAAGCCAGAGCAAAGCCAAAGTGGAGCTAGAGCAAAGCCAGAGCAAATTCAGAGTGGAGGTAAAACAAAGCCAGAGCAAAGCCAAAGTAGAACTAGAGCAAATCCAAAGTGGAACCAAAGCAAAGCCAAAGTGGAGGTAGAGCAAAGCCAGAGCAAAGCCAAAGTGGAACCAGAGCAAATCTAAAGCAAAGCCAAAGTGGAGCTAGAGCAGAGCCAGAGCAAAACCAAAGTGGAACCAGAGTAAATCCAAAGCAAAGCCAAAGTGGAGCTAGAGCAAAGCCAAAGCAAAGCCAAAGTGGAGCTAGAGCAAAGGCAAAGTGGAGCCAGAGCGAAGCCAAAGTGGAACTAGAGCAAAGTCAGAGCAAAGCCAGAGCAAGGCCAAAGTGGAACCAGAGTAACTCCAAAGTGGAACCAGAGTAAATCCAAAGCAAAGCCAAAGTGGAGCTAGAGCAAAGCCAAAGCAAAGCCAAAGTGGAGCTAGAGCAAAGGCAAAGTGGAGCCAGAGCGAAGCCAAAGTGGAACTAGAGCAAAGTCAGAGCAAAGCCAGAGCAAGGCCAAAGTGGAGCTAGAGCAAAGCCAAAGCAAAGCCAGAGCAAAGCCAAAGTGGAGCTAGAGCAAAGCCAGAGAAAATTCAGAGTGGAGCTAAAGCAAAGCCAGAGCAAAGCCAAAGTGGAACTAGAGCAAATCCAAAGTGGAACCAAAAGAAAGCCAAAGTGGAGGTAGAGCAAAGCCAGAGCAAAGCCAAAGTGGAACCAGAGCAAATCTAAAGCAAAGCCAAAGTGGAGCTAGAGCAGAGCCAGGGCAAAACCAATGTGGAACCAGAGTAAATCCAAAGCAAAGCCAAAGGGGAGCTAGTGCAAAGCCAAAGCAAAGCCAAAGTGGAATCAGAGCAAATCCAAAGCATAGCCAAAGTGGAGCTAGAGGAGAGCCAGAGCAAAACCAAAGTGGAACCAGGGTAAATCCAAAGGAAAGCCAAAGTGGAGCTAGAGCAAAGCCAAAGCAAAGTCAAAGTGGAACCAGAGCAAAGCCAGAGCAAAGCCATAGTGGAGCTAGAGCAAAGCCAGAGCAAAGCCAAAGTGGAACCAGAGCAAAGCCAAAGTGGAGCTAGAGCAAATCCAAAGCAAAGCCAAAGTGGAGCTGGAGCAAAGCCAGAACAAAGCCAAAGTGGAATCAGAGCAAAGCCAGAACAAAGCCAAAGTAGAACCAGAACAAAGCCAAAGTGGAACCAGAGCAAAGCCAAAGTGGAACCAGAGCAAAGCCAGCAAAGCCAAAGTGGAACTAGGGCAAATCCAAACCAAAGCCAAATTGGAGCTAGAGTAAAGCCAGAGCAAGGTCAAAGTGGAACCAGAGCAAAGCCAGAAGCCAAAGTGGAGCTAGAGCAAAGCCAGAACAAAGCCAAAGTGGAGCTAGAGCAAAGTCAAAGCGGATCCAGAGCAAATCCAAAGTGGAGCTAGGGCAAAGCCAGAACAAAGCCAAAGTGGAGCTAGAGCAAAGCCAGAACAAAGCCAAAGTTGAGCTAGAGCAATGTCAAAGTCGAACCAGAGCAAATCCAAGGCAAAGCCAACAAAGCCAAAGCAAAGTTATAGAAAAGTTAAGGCAAATTCAAAGGAAAGCTATAGGAAAATAAAATACAGTTTTTGAAAGGGTGCTGATGACCATGGAGTAGAGCACTCTTATATATAAATCATCATCATCATCACAAACTTCCTTTATCTTTTTAAGAAATTTGATAAACTTTTCACAGAATTGAAGACTACTTTCATGAAAACTTTTCTGCATCTTCAGTCAGTTTGTATTTTCCTGATGTTATCTTTACTGCCCTAGGTGTCATATTATTTTTGTATTTATTTCAAACTCTGAATATGAAATGAATCAATTGGCAATATTTCAAAATTCATTACACTATTTCTATTTTTTTAAGATAAATATTTTCTCCAAAACCATTAAATCTGTCAGACCATTTAGTTGCTTTATTAATTCAACTTCTGGATTTATTTCTTGGTTAAATGACAAAAAATGATCTACCATTGCCCATTTATCATTCTATTTATACCTAGTTTTTCTAAAATGTTTCTTCATTCTGATTTCTAAACTACATTTGGCAACAGGAAAAAACAAAATGACTGAAGTTGTTGCAAAACTAGTCTCTGTAATTCTGTGTAAAGTTCATTAATTTTCCTAAAAGGATAAGCTAAGTTTCTGACAAATAATTATATTTTACTGTAATATTTGTTACTTCACTGTTATATTTTTAATGCAAGAATTGTGCACGTCTGTGTGAACTTATATCATAAGTTAGGAACAACTAACACAGATTATTGTTGAGGAGCCCGATGTGGTCCATGACCCTATATATTTGTTCTCTGTACTAGTGCAACAAATTAAGTTATTTGCAGAGATTAAAAAGCTCATATTGTGCTGGATTCTACTGTAAGTAGTAGATAATTAAGTTATTTACAGGTAGAAGTGTCGATCCCACCCATGTGGTGGGGATTTTAGGTCCCGGGTATAGGACCGGTGCCCACTCAGCATCGTGAGGAAGGTGAGGTAAGTGAGGTAAGCGGTCCAGGTCATGAAAACTAACATTCCGGCTGGAGTATACCGAGATGCTGACCACAGCTCCTCCCCGTATCGGTTGGATGATCGTCCATCTCTGCCGTGTGTAAGTGGGCGTGAGGCTGGCAGTCGGGTTGGTAGGCCGTGGCCCACTAAGGACTGTCGCGCCATGGGTTATTATATTACAGGTAGAAGTGTTAGTTCCTTAGCACTTCATTGTGTAAAAAAGCATTTATTATTGAGCTCAGCTCAGATGGAATATAAATGAAACAAGCTAATCATGCGATAAATAACGCATTGAAAAGATTACATACTAACAGTGCTGCCAACACATCTTTTCCAATCCCAATTCGTTTGAACCAGTAAGTAATCTAACTCAGGACGAATCCAATGAAAACATGAATCAGAATGATAGTGAAAATGATAACTCCCAAGTCAAAGCTGTTAAACCACCACTTATTTGCATAAATAACATTAAAGACATTTATACAGTTCTGCAGGTAACTATACAACTCACTGATCAAACTTATTTGGCTATATGGTTGCTGCAGCATCACAGGTAAAAAGAATCCAAATAATCCAAAACAGATACCTAAGATTGATCAAGGGTGCCCCATGGTATGTTAGCAACACCACACTTCACAGGGACCTGAACATACCAAAAGTGATGGATGTCATTAGGACAAGCTACACCAGACTACACCAAACTCTAGCCATTTATCCAAATCCCCTGCTACAAGACGTTTTCCTACACCCTCCTCCACAACCGCAAAATAGAAGACTAAAAAGAAAACGACACAACGACTTGCTCATTTAATATCATGTGTTTTGTGTGTATGATAAAGTTTTCTTTTTTATTTTGTGATTATAATGTAATATGTGTGTTATTATTTAAATGTAATTGACGTGGGACTGCTCTTGAACAGCATCGTAACACACGTTTCAAGTGATGTAATATTATTCTTCCTCACAACTGTAAGTACCACAATGTATTTAGATACAATAAAGCTTATCGACAATTAAAAAAAAGATTATTGTTGCCCATTCTCAAAACTTTTAGAACAACCCTTGTATAGGGAATTTGGGTTATAGATGTTTCAAGATCTCATAGTATTTTCTCATGTCTATTTTTATGAAAACAAAATGTGTGTTTGTAGAAATAGTGAAAATGTGCAAGATCAAGTTACAGAATAGGATATGTCTTATCTGACAATCCACATAACTTTTCCCTGTAGTGAATTACACCATAGTATTATCAGAGCAAGAGGAGATATCTTAAACAAGTAATTTGAGATGTGATGAGGTGGGGTTTAGGGTGCTCGACTATGCGGTCATCAACACCCTTTAAAAATGAAACACGCTAAAACCTATATAAAATAAAAGGAAAAACCATGTCCAGCTAAATAAAAGCACAACTAAAATGAACCGGTTCAGGCACGTTAAAAGCCAAAGAGATTAAAAATGTATATACAATAAAAGACATAAAACTCGGGCCAGTTATTAAATTACAATCCAAAATTGACAGTTAAAAACAGATTAAAAACTTTGGACACCACTGTCTTATCTGCAAGAATCTGTGCCAAGCTGGCCAGCAGCTGGAGAGAACTGTGGAGACGTTCTAGGCTAAAAAATTATAAGAACGTGTCGTACTTTCAGGGCCGCACTGCACAGCGGGCAAACTGGAGCTGGGACCCTGTTTAATAAAAAACATTGGGTAAAGTAGCAGTGGCCAAGGTGTAACCGAGCTAAACTCACGTCCTCCCGCTGGGAAGGATGGCAGGAGGTTGCCCAAGGAATCAGAACTGCTTTCACGTAGCGGAGCTTGTTTCTGCTCAGGGCGGACCACTGCCCGCGCCAGGAGGGCAACACAACTCTCTGCAATTCTAGGTGTTGGTCTTCCGATGTCACCATTGGTACAGTAACCATCGGTTGTGTGGGCGCCATCTTCGCTGCTAAGTCTGCCAGTTCATTCCCTGCCAGGCCCACGTGACCAAGAATCCAAGCACACACCACGCTAATACCGGAGGCGTATAAAACATGGAGGAGATCCTGAATACTGTCACCCAATTATCGGAAGGCACGATCAACTGACGGCTGAGGGAAGGCCGGGAAGCATTCGGCCACGTCTACCCATTTATCTTATAGCGCTAACGAAGGGTTGGTTGGAAAAACATCACTAGCCATCTCTTTACCATCCGCCTGCCGTCTGGAACCTTTGGGGTGATTAACTGAACCGCGAGACTTCCAGAAACAGCGATATTCCTATAAAAAGGGGCTGCAGTTGGCAAGCAGCCGTGAGGAGCGCCGGGTGAGTGAACAGACCGGAAGACTGTGTACGTGCATCAGAGGAGTTGTATGTAATTGTGAGTGTAGAGCGGACCTGTGACAGACGAATTGACTAATTGTAATTTTGTGCATTACGTAATTCTATGTAATCGGCAAGTGTTGCAACTGTAATTCGGTGGAAATAAAGAACATTTTGAGTTTGTGCAATTGGACTTTTAAATTCAGGAACCCACAAAGTCACAATACGCTGCACAATAGGATGGTAACTGTACAGCTGAAGTAATTTGGGATAGGAGACCTATGACGTGCTGGTTCTGGTGTGGAAGTTATGGCTATAAGTATGCCTGTATACCACTGTTAATGATACCATTTTAATGCACAACCCAGCAAAATGAAGAGAGATGTCGTAACACTCCTTCTGGCGCAATGGTTAGGGCATTAGCTTTATAGTGAAAGGTAAATGAGTTGAGCCTCCTCCACTTTCTTGTTGGTTTTTTATTTTTTTTTAATATTTTGTTTAAGCATATAATTCTTGTATAAATGTATGCTTTTTATGGTGTAAACGTAACAGTGGATAAGAAGATAGATGTGGTTGGCGCCTGTTGGGGCACTGTTCCTTGTACATTGCTACAGCAGCTAATCCATATATATGATTCACCATAAATAAGGGTGCATATCTCCTGGTTCAGAAAAGCTATAAACGTCCATGTTTTCCAGCAGGCAATCCTCAGCATGCTAACTGCAGTGTCCTGGAATCAAGGAAATCGTAGTATTTATTGCACTAATCAATCAGATTGATGTTCTTATTTACAAATTGTGCTGTTTCTTCGTATTATAATTTTAAGTTTTAAAAAGACAATGACAAAAATAATTGGGCAACCGAACCAATGACCTCTGGAACACCAGTTTTCGGCATTATGGTTTGTGTCACCAAAACCGTTGCAGTAGTACCATTAGATAGATAGATAATTTATTCATCTTGTAAATCATACATTGTGTCATATAAGACACGTCAAATTGTGAATTTACAGTGCAATTAATTATACTTGTAAATTAACAAGTCACATCCAATAAGGACAAGTCAGTGTTTGTACAAAATAATGTTTTATCAAGATATCTCAAGAATTTTATAATATACACAATTAATTCACAAATGTAACAATATTATAAACTTTCCATAAATTCACTAACAGAACAAAAACAGTGGTCTAGCATATATGCCAAAACTGAATGCTGAAAAATTGCAAGTGGTTTTATTGGCTATAGGCAGTTTATTAGAAAAAGTGATTCCTAGGTTTATTACACTGTTCTGATGAGCTCTTGTGTTACTTCTATTCATATGGTAATCCATTATCTGTCTAGTATTATGATTATGAACTGTGTCATTAAAGGTACAGTGGCCATTTCCTTTCATTAAATTTGTGTTTGTAAATTTTAAAATTTCAAAAATAAAAATAGATGGGTGAGGTAAGATTTTAAATTTTTTAAATAATGGTCTGCACGTATATGTTGATTTAACTCCTCCAAGAATTCTTAGAATCTGTTTTTGCATTATGAATAATGATTTACAATGTGGTGAGTTACCCCATAATGTTATGCCATATTTTAAAATGGAGTGAGTACACGCAAAATACATGCTTCTGAGAGTTTTTATGTTAACTATGTGTACCAGTTGTCTAAAATTATAAGAAATGGTACTCAGTTTTTTAATTAGATGATCAGCATGTGTCTCCCACTTTAGGTTACTCTGTATCCAAAGACCAAGATATGTAGTTGTATTTACATACTTAATTACTTTATTATTACATATTAATTGTGATTGTAAAGGAGACTTATTCTGAGAAAACTGAAAATGAATTACATGTGTATTATCCAAGTTCACAATTAAATTATTATTGCTGAATCATTTAGAAATATTACTGAACATTCTGCTCGATAAGATTTGTAGCTGTTCAAGTGCATTGCTTTCAATTAATATATTTGTGTCGTCAGCATATTGAACTATTTTTTTAGCTGTAATATTTGACTGTAAATCATTTACAAACAATAAGAAAAGAATAGGACCCAAAATAGAACCTTGTGGTAAACCAAACCTAATATATATTGTATCTGATCTGTATTCTTTAATGCGATCTTTTTCTGTATGTGAAATTTATACTATTTGCTTCCTGCCCTTTGGATATGATTTGATCCATTCCAATGCATGCCCTCTAATACCCATATGTTTTAATTTTTGAAATAGTAATTGTGGTTTAGTATATCGAATGCTTTAGTTAGGTAGAAAAATGCACCTAGTATTTTGTCTTTGTTATCCAAAGTATTTATTACACTATTTACAAAATCAAAAATGTAGTTTCTGTTGATATTTGTTTACAAAACCCATGCTGAGTTTTAGGTATTAAATCATTTATCTCTATAAATGCTATAAGTCTTTTGTAGAATATCTTTTCCAGTACTTTAGAGAAGCTGGATAAGAGTGAGATTGGCCTGTAATTTAGTAAATCGGTTGTATCGCCTTTTTTGTATAGTGGCTTCACTTAACCAGTTTTTAGATCTTATGGAAACACTACATGTTCAAGTGAGCTATTCCATACGTCTGTTAACGTATGTGCAATAAGAATAGAACATTTCTTTAGAAAAAAATCAGGAAAGTTATCAATACCTGAAGAGTACTTGGATTTAAATTTTGATATTACATAAACAATTTCCTCAAAATAAGTAGGACACAAGAACATTGTTGTTTCAAATATATTTGCTCTATTTGTTATTACTGAAGTACACATTGTGGAGTTCTTTTGTGAATCAATATTTTCAGCAAGATTTATGAAGTGATCGTTAAAACTCTCTGCTATTAACTTTGGGTTTGTTATTAATTTTGAATGCTTCTACAGTACTAAATTATCTGCATTCTTATTGGGCTTTATTTCATTGTGTATTACTTTCCATGAGGCTTTCATTTTGTTCTGGGTACTTTTGATGAATTCATCGTTTGTCATTTTTTTTTGCTTGTTTTATAACTTTATTCAATATGGCTTTATATTGTGACTGTTGGTTCGTAGAAGTAAAAGTTCAATTGTACAAACTCAAAATGTTCTTTAATTCCACCGAATTACAGTTGGAACACTTGCCGATTACACAGAATTACGTAGCGCACACAATTACATTCCACCAGTTCGTCTGTCACAGGTCCACTCCACACTCGCAGTTACGTACAACTCCTCTGATACACGTACGTAGTCTTCCAGTCCGTTCGCTAGCACTGCGCTCTTCACGGCTGCTCGCCAAGAACTGAACTGACTCGCCCACTGCAGCCCTTATATAGGAAGATCGCTGTTTCTCGAAGTTTCACGGCTCAATAAATCATCTCGATGGTTTCAGACGTCAGGGGGAGGGGAAAGAGACGGTAGAGGGCTCGTGCCACTCTTCTAACCATCCCCTCCGTGAGCGCCACACAGATAAATGGGTAGGCGTGTTCTGAATGCCTCCTGTCGCCCACCCAGTTGCCAGTCGGTCGTGCCTTCCGATAATTGGGTGACACTGCTCCCTCCTCAAAGTTGGTCGTCCCGAACAGCACCATCGTAGCGGGCCAGGCGATCCTGTTGTGCCACCATCTTTCCTCGGGACACCTTCTGGATGCGGTAGACTACGCCGTTAATCCTCTTTACCACCCGGTACGGTCCTTGCAATGGCTGCTGAAGCTTCGGGCAGTATCCCTTGGTCCGGATAGGACGGTACAATCAGACCAGGTCAACTTGCTGCAACCCTTGGCTGTTGGCTTGCCTGTCGTATTGGGTCTTCATGCGGTCGCTCGCCTTCTGGATGTTCTGGTGAACCATCTCCTGCATGTCGTGGAGGTGGTCCACCGGGTTCTCCACATACTCGGTCGCTGGCTGTTTCGCTTCCGGAGGGCTTCCAAAAGCCAGGTCACAAGGGAGGCGTAACTCTCGGCCGAACATTAGGCTGGCGTCATCCCCGAAGTGTGTGTTGACGAGCGGTAGGCCAGTAAGAACAATGGCACCTTGACGTCCCAGTCTCGCTGATCGCTGGCCACGACCTTCCTCAGATGTTCCTCTAAGGTCTTGATGTATCTTTCGATCGTGCCATGGGACTGTGGATGTAGAGGCGTCGTGCGGGTCTTGTTCGCCCCAAGCCTTTATAGTGCCTCCTTCATTAGGTTGGACTCAAAATTGGTACCCTGGTCACTGTGCAGCTCTAACGGTACCCCAAATCGGCAGAGCACTTGCTCCAAGAGGCAGTCTGTGATTGTCTTTGCCTCTTGGTTCGGGATGGCATACACCTCCGGCCACTTGGTGAAGTAGTCCACGACCACCATTAGGTACTTGCTGCCTCGGTCGGACACTGGGAATGGTCCAGCTATGTCGACAGCGATCCGTTCGAATGGCGCACCGACGTTGTACTGCTGCATGCGACCCCGGCTCTTAGTCTGGGGGCCGCGACTCGCCGCGCACACATGACGTTGATGGCACCATTTCTCAGCGTCTGCTTGGAGCCTCAGCCGGTGGTAAAGCCGTCGAAGTTTGTCAATCGTTCGGTTCGCTCTGAAGTACCGGCGTGCACATCCAAGACTTCCGGGACCTTACCCCGGGGAAGTACCAACTGTTCTCTCTGGGTCTTCCCATCGGGTGATTCCCATACCCGGAGCAGCACGCCCTCTCTGATCTTCAGCGAGTCCCATTGGACCCAGGACTTGAATGCGGCGCTCCTTGGTGCGATGTCTTCCCACGTCGGTCTTGTCGCTGCCTCCAGTTCCCTCAAAAGTGGCCCAAGTACCGGCGTGCACTTCCAAGATTTCCGGGACCTCACTCCGGGGAAGTACCAACTGTTCTCTCTGCGTCTTCCCATCGGGTGATTCCCATACCCGGAACAGCACGCCCTCTCTGATCTTCAGCGAGTCCTATTGGGCCCAGGACTTTTATGTGGCGCTCCTTGGTGCGATGTCCTCCAAGGTCGGTCTTGTCCCTGCCTCCACTTCCCTCAAGAGGAGCCCCAAGTCTGCGTCGGCCAGCTGCTCCCTCCTCAGGCCTACGCTATCCCAGCCGTCCGCAGGCACTGCCGTGACTATTCGGACTGCTGCGGCACGCTCCTTCTCTTCCACTCTTGTGCACTGGCCACACTCTTCTGGACAGGGTCTTCGGGACATATCGTCTGCGTTACCGTGGCTTTTCCCTCTACGATGTTCCGTGGTTAAGTCGTACTCCTGCAGCCTCTGGACCCAACGAGCTGTCTGGCCTTCCAGGTTCTTAAAGCTTAATTGCCAGGTTAGGGCGGGATGGTCAGTCCTCAGGTGGAATAGCTGACCGTACAGGTACTTGTGGAAGTGCTCCAAGGTCTTTACTACCGCCAATAATTCTCGTCGGGTGACTCAGTATTTCTTCTCTGCCTTGGATAGCGTCTTGCTGTAGTAGGCTATCACCCGCTCATGGCCGTCCTGCATCTGCGATAGGACGCCAACACTGCACAGTGTCTTCTTCAGGCGCTGGAAAGCGTCTTCGGCGTTCTCCGTCCACACATATCGTCGGTATTCTCCTGTCAGGCGGGTGAGGGGCTTGGCGATGTTGGAGTACCCCTTTATGAAGTGTCGGTAATAACTGCACAGCCCCAGGAAACTGCGCAACTCTTTCTTATCCTTTGAGCGAGGCCAGTCTCTCACGGCCTGTGTCTTCTCCGGGTCTGGGGCTACTCCGTTTGCTGAGGCTATGTGGTTCAAGTAGTTCACTTCCTTGCGGAAGATTTGGTCGCCTGCAGTCTCTGTAGCACCTTAACTCAGACTCTCGAGATGGTCTTCAAAAGTCTTACCTACGATTATGATGTCCAGGTATAGCAGGCAGGCGTCTAAGTCAGTCCTCTCATCACTGACTCCATGAGGGGTTGTGAAATAGCTGGTGCGTTGCAGAGGTCAAAGGGTATAACTATGAATTACCAGTGCCCTTGGCCTGTCGAGAATGCGGTCTTCTCCTTGTCTCTCGGATCTAGAGCTACCTGCCAGTAGCCCGACTTCAGGTTCAGGGTCGAGAACCACTGTGCACCAGCTAGCGTGTCCAGGGTGTCGTCAATCTGGGGCAAGGGGAAACAGTCCTTCCGGGTGACAGCGTTCAGCTTCCTGTAGTCCACGCAGAAGCGTAGCTCGCCGTTCTTCGTCACCAGGACTACAGGGGAACACTAAGGGCCAAGACTCTTCAATCACTCCCCTGGATCTCATGTCCTCCAGCATGTCTCGTACCGCCCCTTGCTTCTCTAGCGGAACGCGTCTAGGTGGTTGCCGAATAGGCCGGGCCTCCCTGGTGTCGACGCGTCGAAGCACTTTGGCTGAAGACGCGTTGGTATCGTCTCAGCAGTTGTCAAACTTTCTCCAGCTGCTCTGCGGTCAGGTGGTTGGCCACCCTCTCTAGTAGGCCTTCTAGCCCGGGCCCCAGGTGTTGCGTCGGCACCGGCTCCTGTGTCGTGTCGATTGGTGTTACTTTTACCACGGGCTCGCACGTTCCAAAATCCGTCCCTGCCTGGACGTGATCGGTGTCCGTTGGATTTAAGAGTGTCACTGTTATCTCCTCGCCGCGCCGTGGCTCAGTAGTTAGACCGCTTGGCTCTCACCAAGGCGGCCCGTGCTCGATCCCAGGCGATCGCAAAGTGAGATTTGTGGTCGACAACACGACGCTGGGGCGGGCTTTCTCCGGGACCTCCGGTTTCCCCCGCCATCTCATTCCACCGGTGCTCCATCTTCATCTCATATATCATCACTGTCACCACCTGCGGTGCCGTATGTAGTAAAAGCGGGCGTAAAACACTACACATCTGTAACCTCCTCTCGGCATGGCAACAATACCCTGGCTACACATAGTTCGTGTACAGGCGTCTTCTGGTCCAGCATCATGTTCCTGGTTCTCTGGCCTTCCAGTCTTGCCGTCACCACCAACTCGCTCCTCGCGGGGACAACCACGCCTTCCTTCAAGACGACCCTGCGGATTCCAAGGCGCTTTTCGGGTTGACGGAGCATAACCTCTTCTGCGTTGAGCCGCAGGACCTTCCTGCCGACGTCGACCGGCGCCTCGTGGCTCCTGAGGGCATCCAGTCCCAGAATCACCTCCCCAGCCACCTTGGCGACGAACACCCACAGACGCACGACACTCCGTCCCAAGGTCAGCTTCAGCAACACCGCCTTCACAGGCAAGGTGTCGCCCGATGCCGTCATCAGCTGGTATAGTCGGCTCGGCTTTTGGATGGCAAACCATTGGCTATGTCGGGTCTTATGATGATCACGGCTATCCCGGTGTCCATCAGCACGCGGCACGGCTTCCCTCTCACCCAACCATCCGCGATGAGGTTGTCATCCATCCGCCTGCTGATGGCACGCAGTGTCACTCGAGGGGTAGGTGGTGATGCGCTGACGTGCCCCTCGCTACGACGGCCCTTACTCGTTTCCCGGCAGCTCTCCCCGGTGTTGGCAGTCTCTCCAGGCCACATCGCCAACACAGGCCACTAGGTCTTCGCCGGCGTCCCTCGGCTGGTCTTCTGTCTCCGGTGTAGCGGACACTTCTCGTTCCTGACGTCGGAGTAGCCGTCACCTTGGTCACCTCCATCCTCAATGCCGCCGTCAACGCCTCGTGGATGGCTGTGTAGTCGCTGAGCATTAGGCGCTGACATGTCTTTTTTCATTTACGTCCTCCAACGTTAAGTGATATCGGACGATGGATGAAATTGATAAAATGATTTTCAAATGAATCCGGGTTCATGGAGCGTAGAGTTACCTGACATTTGTCTATCAGGATAAGGGAAAATTCCGGAAAAAACCTTATCCAGGTAACTCACGCTAACCGAGATTCGAAATTGGGAACTCTTGAACGTGAGGCAGACATGCTACCACTACGCTACCGAGGCGGGCCACGTATCTCGGTGTCTCGTACTCCGCCGACAAAGGCGTATGCGGCTTCCCGGAATATGATCTCTGGTGGAAGGTCAACCAAGACGTTGCTAGCCAGCTGCTCAATCGCCAGGGTGAACTCCTGCAGCGTCTCCCCTTCTTGTTGCCACCTTGTCTTCAGCTGACTGCGGTAGGCTGCGGCTAGGCGGTGTTACCCGAAACGGGTTCTCCAGGGCCTTCCAGATATCCTTGGGAGCCCCCGCTGTCTGAACTGCGTTTAGGACTTCCGCGGCCCGTCCCTGGAGGCTGGCTATTAGCTGTGCGGCCTCTTCCACCGGTGAACACTTATCCCATGGCCACCTTGTCGAACTGGCGGCGGAAGATCTCGAACGTTGACGCGCCGTCGTACTTGGGAGGTTTGACGCGTGCAGATGTTGCGTCGCGTCCCGTCGCGTCGGCCTTCAAATCCTTCAGCCTCCTGCTGACGACGTCCTCCACCATGGCGTTCAGCTTGACGCTAATGTTGGCCTTTCACTCCAGCTCATTAACGTGGCTCGCCAGGTCCTCGACGCGCTCGCCTAACTCTGTGACGTCCTCCTTTACGCCAGTCAACTGTTCCTCAAACTTGGCGGCGAGAGCTTCATTCGCCGCTTTCATTTCCGTGGTCAATTCGGTCATCTTCGCGGTCATTGTCGTGGCCAAGTTGTTGTTTGCAGCTTCCGTCTTCACAGGGAGGTTGTTATTCGCCGTCTTTATTTCCTTCAGCTCGGTGGTGAGGTTGTCGTTAGCCGTCTTCATTTGTTTCAGTTCCACAGCCAGGTTAATTGCCGCTTCTGTCTTTGCAGCGAGGTTGTCATTTGCTGCTTTAATTTCCGAGGTCAGTTCGACCTTCATTTCCATCATCTTATCCAAAACCTTTTCCAATGCCGATTCCATGGCCGTTATCCCACTTCTGACACCAGTTGTGACTTTGTGGGTTCGTAGAATTAAAAGTCCAATTGCAAAAACTCAAAATGTTCTTTATTTCCACCGAATTACAGTTGGAACGCTTGCCGATTACATAGTTACGAAGCGCACACAATTACAATCCACCAGTTCGTGTGTCACAGGTCCACTCCACACTCTCAATTACCTATAATTCCTCTGATACACGTACGCAGTCTTCCAGTACGTTCGCCAGCACTGCGCTCTTCACGGCTGCTCGCCAAGAACTGAACTGACTGCCATGCCATGTGGTGCTGGCTGGCTGTATATAGCCAGAAGGATTTTTCTGCGTGCCCACCGTTAAGGGTTTTACCGCGGATTAGGGAGATTTCGGGATGTTGTAGGGTGGAATGTGGGTTTTTAGAATGGTGTTATTTATGAGGTTACAAGATGTACCTAGGGGTTGAAAGGATAGGATGCAACACCTTGCACCCTGGCGTTTTTATTTGTTTTTACTTTGGGGAAATAATTTTGATGCCAAGCAGCTTGGAAGGATTATGTGGAGCTCAGCTTTAGCTGCTGTTCGGATTAGCTCCTGGGTTATCTCGGCTGCCCGCAAGCCATGCGGGGCAACCGATGCTGTCTAGAACGGCGTCTAGTGGGGTCATAATCTCCCAAATATCTGACAAGGGCGCTTCTGTGGTTGGGTAAACTTGCGTATAATTTTGATGCCCGGCGCCTAATTTCATCCTCCACGCATGGAAGACTCGATGCCTAGTGAAGCAACCTGGTAGGAAAATGACATCCCACAGAATATATAGTCCTAGGTCCCCTATTCTGAGCACGTTGGAGCCATGCTAGCATGCTGTCTGTGGCCATGCCCCAGATCTCGCAGGCATAAAGCATAACCGGGATTACCAGCGCTCGGAAGAGGTATAACTTCATGCCAACTGGCATCGAGGTTGACCCCAGCATTGGATACAGGGAAGCAATTGCTCCCTGTACCTTCGCCGCTCGATCCCTCATGTGTTGGCTAAAAGTTAGACCCCTGTCTAAGCTAACCTAGGACTTGGTCCACTCTATCCTTCGACCTCGGTAGCTGAAGTTGGGGCAGTCTGCAGGGGTGTGGCGCTTTGTAAAAGGTATGGCGTGACTTTTGTCCGGATTAACGGACATTCGCCAACTCCTACCACACTTGTGTGAGACGGAGATGTCTTTGTAAGGGGTTGAAGGCTCTGAGTAGCTGTTTGTCTTTGCAGTACAGAAGCACGTTGTCAGCGTATTGTTCCATTTCGACTCGAGGCTCTGTTGGTAAGTCTCTGAACTGACTATCCCACTGTAGCCCTTATATAGGAAGATCGCTGTTTCTGGAAGCTTCGCGGCTTCGGAACATCATCCCGATGGTTCCAGACGTGAGGGGGAAGGGAAAGAGATGGTACAGGGCTCGTGCCGCTCTTATAACTATACCCTCCGTGAGCGCTCTACAGATAAATGGGTAGGCGTGGTCTGAATGCGTGCTGTCGCCCACCCAACTGCCAGTCGGAGGTGCCTTCCGATAATTGGGTGACAATATTTCTTAACATAGTCACTGAATTGTGGAGTGACAGTCACTGTTTGCAGAATTTCATGTTATTTTCGTTTCTGCGCGCAAGATGTTATAATTCCTTTAGTAATTCACAAATTTGACTTCCCCGAGAATGTTTCTTTTATTTGTAAAAGTGGGAAAGCTATATTAAAATAATGCCTGAACATTTTGAAAAGTTTCGAAATTGCCATTAGTATCAGATGTATCATACACTTCATGCCACATCTCGCTTTTTAGTAGATGCAAGAAATAGTCTATATTTGAATCATTGAATTGTCTGGTAATTTTTTTTAAGGTTTGGATTTGTACTATTTTCCATATTTATTTATATTAACTGAGCATTATGATCACTGTAACCCATATTCTGTGGGTGACTTTGGTACGACTGACTAGCATTAGTAAAAATTTGGTCAACTATGGCTGCACAGAATTTTGTATTTCTGGTTGGGAAATTTACTAAAGGTTTTAAATTAAATGTAGCTACCAAGTCGATTAAGTCATTCTTTTGTTTTGAGATTTTAGCAAAATCAATATTGAAGTCTCCACAGACAATGAGTGTTTTGTTTAAATGTTTAAATTTATTAAGAACCTTTTCTAGTTGTTCAGAAAAATATTTAAGTTACCATTAGGAGATCTGTATATACAGGCTACGATAAGGTTATATTCAACGAGTTCGACTGCAGAGATTTCTATATCTTTTTCATGGGACAGACCGGAAGTGCATATCATACTAAATTTAATTCCATCTTTTACATATATACAACTTCCACCATGGTTATATGTTTCTCTACAATAATGTGCAGCTAGGTTGAACTTGGTAAGCTTAGTATTTAAAATATGGTTTTCATTCAGCCAATGTTCTGAAAAACATAGCACATGCATATCTGATCTTTCATTGAGGATACTTTTTAGATCACTGGTTTTATTAGACATAGACTGGACATTATGATGTAGTATTTTTAACTCTGTCGACTGATTTTTAGAAGATTTTTGAACATTTTGATATTTTTTACATTTTCGTTATGAATGCCTGTACTGTGTTTTGTATTTCTTCTAATTCCCTCATGATTTACTGCTGAAAAGACTAGCTCTCTGAACCACATGATCAGTTTACTCTATTTGCCTCAGATTGTTCTGTTTCACCACTTGGTTTGTCGTTCACACAAATTGAATTCACTTTCACTATGTTTCACTGTGTATCCTCTTCCCCAGTTTATTCAGATTCATCCCGTGTCTTGTGTGGAGTTCCCGCCTTATGTTGGTGTTGGTTAGCTTCACATGGTCATATTTTTTACACATCGCCGTGATGTGTAAGTTTATACAACAGATTTTCCTGTCTACCTAGGAATTTGAGTGTAGGTCGTATCTTGTAGGTAGTTTGTCAACGATCATTTTGGTGTTTTGTAATTCGTTTACCGTGCGCTCTAGTTTTGGAATAACATTCTCAGGTTCACCGTTGCCTACGTCGTTTGTGCCAGCGATGAGTACTACAAAGCCGTTCTTCTTAAAATCTGAACATTTCATCTCCATGTTCCTGCAAACCTCGTTAATATTTGCACCTGGTTTCACGATAGCATTTGCCATCGTCGTATTTTGTGCCATATGATTTATTTTCTCGGCAAGTCCTCGTCCGTGACTATCCGTTAGCAATAGTACACGATTTCGGATCCGTTTCTTACCTGCGTTTACCGTATTTGACGAGTTGAACATCACATTCGAATCTTTTGTTTTTGATTCAGAATCCGCTAAAAGCATGAATCTGTTATAGCTGTTGAAGGTATCTTCTTATTGATAAGTATTGTGCTTGCTGCTAGGTACACGCCAATTTTGTCCAGATACGGTACTCCATTTCGTGTAGAATTCACGCTGTTTATCACCGTTATTTATACTTCTTTCCAGTTTGATATTTTCGTCTTTCAATCTGTCAGTTTCATAGAGTGCATGATTCAAGTCCATTATTTCAATAACCTTTTGAAGCGACGTTATCGTATCACATTATCTTCCTGCATCGTCGCCATTTGATGCACTACCTTTCTGTTTTATCATCTCACTATAACTGTATTTCTTATTACCTCCTATTTGTTTGTTCGTGTCACTTTCTTCCTGATATGCTGTAACCCGCCCTTCATCTCGATTTCTTAGCGAATACTCACAGTTTTTCACTAAATTCACGGAAGCATTATTACGTTCTGCACACGCTGACGCCATTTCTAATAATACACTACAGGAAGTATCCTTAGCTTCTGGTGAAGGCCACGTCACTTTGGTCATGCTTGCTGACATTTCGCTCATGCTGCCGTGAGCTTCTTCTGGGCTGTTGTCCGATTTTTGCGATGTCGTTAAGGCTTATATCCCCGCGGTTCTCCGGTGGCTCCGCCTCTTAGTACTTGGTTGGCTGCCTGTTCACCTATTCGAGTCAGACAGCCAACCAAGTACTAAGAGGCAGAGGCACCGGAGAATCATTGGGATGTAAGCCTGAACAACATCGCAAAGATTGCACAGAGAAAAGTCACATATTCCCAGGCTGTTGCACAACGCAGACCAGCGGAGTGGTTCACCAGGGACAGTAGAGGACGGTCACGACCAGCCCCAATAGACGAACCCTCCGCGATTGAGCAGCCCCGGATCAGACCCGAGGTTAGGCCAATCAGAAGTGAGCGACCCCCAAGACACACACGAACACAGACACAAGCTCCAATAGTACAGGCAGGTCCCTCACACGTAGCTGCGCCTCCCGCAGCTGCAGAGTCGCTCCACTGCCATAAAACACGAGATCCCTCCACGTTACTGCGCTCACTAGTGAAGTCACTAGGCCTGCCACCAAATAAAGTGCCACTAAGCCAGGTGGAGGAGAGCCTTTCTGTACTTTGTAACCTACTTTCACAACCAGGGAACGACATCATACAAAGTGCACACTTCCTCACAGAAATAATCAGAGACATGAACAGATACAGTCATGGGTAATTCAGACACAATTAGGATTGTCACCTGGAACTGCAATGGCATTCGAAAAATAACGAAAGAATTGGCAGACCTTTTACAGACTTATGTCGTACAGATAGCGCTATTAAACGAAACACATTTAAATAATAAACATCGTTTTTCTGTTCCCGGATGCCAAATTTATAGAAACGACCGCGACCGCAGAGGTGGCGGGACACCAATAGCTATTCAAATCATTTTCCATTATAGAATTAACTCTCCCAATTTAGGTCGTGCGGAAATTACGGCTATTAAACTAAACATCCACAACACGTATATCGTGATAGCCTCCGTTTACAACCCCCCTGGGGACATAGACACGGAAGACATTAACAAAATAATGAATCTAGGACACAGAGTACTCGCAGCAGGTGATTACAACTGCAAACATTATCTCTGGAATTGTACAAATCCTAACCCACAAGGGACAAAATTACTAAATTATATAAACAACACAAATTTCTTAATCGCAGGTCCGGATGAACCAATATTCATTCCACATATGCCGAACCATACGCCGGACATCCTAGATATCGCACTGCTAAAGAACATCCCAATCGACACGGACTTTGAAGTCCTACATCAGATCACTTGCCCGTCTTAATAACCCTCAAAGCTCCTATCGCATTCAAACCAGGTACTTTAAACTTTAATTATAACCAAGTAGACTGGGAAGAATTTAAAAGCTGCCTGAGCTAAAAATTAATTATGCAGTATACCAAGATGCAGCAATAATTAAAGTAGAAACAGCCGTTAAGATACCACAGCCTGCGTTCCCTTACGGCAACAGCGGTTTGTCAATTCCAGATTTCCCCACGAGATTAAAACTCCAGAAAGCGCAAAATAGAGCTAGGCGCAAATGGCAAAGAACTAGAAACCTCCTCCATCGCACAGAATTCCACCAAGCTAGAGATTTAGCTAATGAACGCGCACGAAATTACATCCAACTTCAGTGGGATAACACGTTGGAAAATTTTAACCCACAACAAAACTCAACATGGCGAATAGTCAAATACCTTACGCGAACGCGAACACATATCCCTCCCCTCCAAATTAATAATACAATAGCTGAAACATCCCAGGCCAAGGCAGAAGCTTTTGCGACCACCTTGGAGAAAGTCTTTTTCCCCCAACCTAGTAATTGGGAACGATGACTTCACAACAGAAGTGGAAAACGAAGTCAGAAATATCGGGCACACACCGACGCACAAGAAAATGCGCAAGACAAATCCAGGTGAAATAGGCTGGATCATTCGGCATAGGCCACGCCGTGGCTCAGTGGTTAGACCGCTTGGCTCTCACTAAGGCGGCCCGGGTTCGATCCTAGGTTACCGCAAAGTGAGATTTGTAATGGACAACACGGCATTGGGACGGGTTTTCTCCGGGACCTTCGGTTTCCCCCGCCATGTCATTCCACCGGGGCTCCATTTTCATCTCATGTATCGTCAGTGTCACCGCCTGCGGTGCCACACGTAGTAAAAGCGGGCGTTAAACACTACACCTACCGAACAGAAAAGCACCTGGGCCAGATAAAATACCGAATGTGGTCCTAAAAAAAATCTACCACCAAGAGCACTAAAGCTCCTAGCGAACATTTTCAACTTCACACTTGAAAATGGCAGGTTTCCCCTATGCTGGAAATAAGTCAAAATACTCCTCTTTCCCAAAGCGAACAAAAATCTAGCACTACCAATGAACTACAGGCCTATTAGCCTATTAAATACTTTAAGAAAAGTACTAGGAAAGATAATTTTAAAAATAATTAACAAGCATATTCATAAACACTACATTCCTATTACTAAAATTAGGCAAGTGAGTCAACCTTGTATATACTTTTCTCCACTTACAAGTTTTTTATGAAGATTAGTTTCTGGGGACTTCTCCCCTATCGTCAGTTCCGTGGTTGACTGATGATGCATCCGGTGTCTGCATCTGGCTTGGTGTTGTGCTGCCATCTAACGTCCTGGTAAGTTTGATGACGTCATCTACCGCGGGAATTTCAAAATTCATCAAGAGGTCCTGTTTTTTCGTAATAAATATGTTTTCCCAAATCTGTAGTTCCAGAGTTTCTTTGCCTGTTTGATCAGTTCTATTTCTTGTTTTATGTTGTGATTCTCAGACCAAAAGTGATGTGCTACAGCCGAATTGTCCATTTGTTTGAATTTAGTATTTCTGGAGTGTTCTTTCATTCTTGTTCCTAGATTGCTTTTGGTCTTACCAATGTATATCTTGTCACAATCCTGGCAACTCATTTGGTAAATGCCTGATAATTGAGTTTTCGGTGTGCTATTTTTTAGAGGGTGGTTTAGTAAGTTGCGGATGTTGTGTTTGTTTTGAGGGGCTAATTTTATGTTGAAGCACTTATATATCTTTTCAAATTTTTTGAAGTATTTTGGATGAAATGTAAATTTTCCATATCTGGTGTTTGGGTTTTCTAGTTTTTTTTAAAGTAGTAATGTTCCTTAAGTTTTTGTTTCGTTTGTGTCTGTAGATCAGTTTTTTGATGAAATTTGTGTTATAGTTGTTCAGTTCGGCAACCTGGTGTATGTGAGCGTACTCCTGTTCATATTCTGTTTTTGTTAGCGGAATGTTGATTAATCTGTGAACTAAACTATGGAATACTGCATATTGATGTTGTACTGGGTTGAATGGGTTGCATTTAATGTAATTGTCAACATGTGTTGCTTTTCGGTATATTCCAAATTGTAATCCTGTTGGTGTTCTAATGATTTTCAAATCTAGAGAAGGTAGCCATTCATCCTGCTCTACTTCAATGGTGAAAACTATGGATTTTTCTTGTAGGTTTAGCAACTTTATACCATCCTCGGTTAGTCTTCTAGGGACTATCGCAAACACATCGTCGACATATCTACGCTAACATTTGAAAATATGTGGAAGGCTTTAGTAACATGTGTTTCCAAATTGCTCATGAACAGATTAGCTAGTAATGGTGAAAGAGGGTTACCCATGGCCAAGCCTGCTGCTTGTTGTAAGATCTTGCTGGAGAACGTGAAGCTGTTTTGTTCAATACATAGGGTGGTTAATTTGATGTATTCCTCTATTTTATCATCCGCAACGTTGCTTTTGGATAACCAGAAGAATCATGGTTCAAATCCCGGCTATGGCATTGGATTTTTCAGTCTGACTCTACGTTTCCACAATTTAGCCTACACACGGCCAGTGTGAAGGAATAATTAATTTCCATAAATTATAAATATTTTTTGGGCATTTTTTAGTTTTCAATTGATGTAAAATCTTGGGCCATCAAGCATGATCAAAAGCACCAGTTACATCTAAAGAGACTAAAACACCAGATTGTTTATTTCGGTATACATTTTTCATCCAGTCTACTACCTTATATATTGCCATTTCAGTTGATTTTTGAGCCATAAAACCAAATTGAAGATCACTAACTGAGCCATGTTTCACATTGAATTCATATGTATATATCAAAGGATGGACATACTGTTGTGACGTAACATAACCCATGGTGTAATAGGCCAAAGCGACTGACTGCCGGCCTCATGCCCACATACTCCAGGCAGAGATGGGCGATCATCCAATCGATTAAGGGAGAAGATGTGGTCAGCATCACAGCAATCCCAGCCAGGAAGTTGGCTTTCTAGACTAGGGTTCGCTACCTAGTGTAGCTCCTCAATCTGTCTGTCTTGGCTTTTATATTCCATAAAATATTGAGAATAATGAAGCAGGTACCAACAAATGTTCCAAGCTAACTTATCTTTAATGAATTCAGTATATTACCTCTATCCTATATATATCTTTATCTTTGAAACAGTTTCCTTTATTCATAATTTGCATCAGTTTACACTAAAATATGTGTAGTGTAGTGTTTAATGCCCACTTTTACTACATGTGGCACCGCAGGCGATGATACTGATGATACATGAGATGAAGATGGAGCACCGGTGGAATGAGATGGCAGGGGAAACCGGACATCCTGGAGAAAACCCGCCCCAGCGCCGTGTTGTCCACCACAAATCTCACTTTGCAGTCGCCTGGGATCGAACCCGGGCTGCCTTGGTGGGAGCCAAGCGGTCTAACCACTGAGCCACGGCGTGGCCTCACACACTAAATAAGGATTATGACATATAACACCAGAAATACTAAATCATTACACCTACAATAACATAGATTAAGAGTATTAATAGTAACCCACAAAGGAGTGATTCTTTATAACAAGCTGCCCAAATCGCTTTGTTCACTCCAAGTAAACATTTTAAGTTGAAAGTGAAAAAACTATTACGGAAACACAAATTTTATGCGATAAATGAATTTTAGACACAAAACTGTAGCAACTCATTGTTCTCCTTAGTTCTAGGTCCTCTTATAAACATAATGAACAGCTTATTTGAACTTTTGTAAATTCAGCGTATTCCTCATGTTTCTTGTCTTACTGTAAATACTGTTTCTTATGTGCGAGGTACGTCCAGAAAGTAAGTTCTGTTTGGTAATAAAATTAAATTGTGTAGAGATACAGAAAATTATTTATTGCACAAAATTCTGCAACTCTTAAACTACTTTTCCACATAACTGCCGAAATTTTGCAGGCATTTGTTATAGCGAGGTACAAGTTTTTGTATACCTTCTTCATAGATGTTTGCTGTCTGTGTTTTCAACCAGTTGGAAACATTTTCTTTCAGCTCTTCGTCATTGTTGAAGCGTTGACCGCCAAGGAAAGATTTGAGATACAAAAACAAATGAAAGTCGCTAGGAGCGAGGTCAGGGCTGTACAGGGGGTGGTCAAACACGTCCAAGCCAAATCACTGTAGGATATTTTTCGTCGCATTTGCAGTGTGTACTCGTGCGTTGTTGTGAAGAAACACAACACCTTTTGACATAGCAAATTTGCCAATAAATTCAATTGGTTTCACTTTCCTAGCATTCGGAAAATGAATCACAGATCTGATTTCACAAGTGGCAGGATTTTCAATCAATACCGACATTGTAAACAAGCACAACAAAGTGTACGTGGCTGACAGCGATCCCACAATGAAGCACGTTTCTTCTCCTTGACAGAGATCATATACTGCGCATGTGCGGAACTGCAATCGCAGCGCGGCAGCGGAGATAAATTGAAACAGAACATACTTTCTGGACGCCCCTTGTATTTAGTACACCATATGGGTGAATGTATTTATATTGTATTATTATCCTCTGCCTTATTTGCTTCTCTCTGTATTGATGTTGTGCTTAAGACCATATTTTCATATAAAATATACGTATACATTTCTAATGAAGCCATGAAATTGTAAACATTTCTGATGGTGAATAATGGCTTGCTTACTTACATACTTATACCCAGCACTTAAAATCTGCACCCCCCCTCCCCCCTCAGGGATGGGATCGATCCCAGGTACATTCCAGGCACAGTGAACCCAAGCACATGCTCTAGCCCATTACGCCATGGTGCAGGACATAACTGCAGAAATCTTGATAAAATGGATAAATAGAGTTATTGTATAATGTACAACCTCCTAATTATTGGAAAATAAAATGAAGGTAGACTATTCCTTATACTTCTTTGGCTGATATATAGTAAATTACTTTGTTTATTAATTAATTGAAGGATCTATACATGCTACTGCAAAGGTTTTGCAAAATGTCTCTAGCTGCAAGAACATGCAATTTAATGCACAAATAGTACTCACCTTGGGATTAATAGTTACCAGAAGGTTTACAGATTGAGTTAGAAATAGTGGTAGTCATAGTATGGAAAACAAAGCTTATATGTAAGTGAAAATTATTTTTACATGTTTAAATGTTTCATTGTCTATGACTGTATTTTATAGCTTTACTTCTTTCTTTTCTTAACAGATGCAGCCAATAAAGTTCATTTAAAGTGAATCTCTCTCTGCATTTGCTGTCTATCAAAAATTAAAGAAGAAAAAAAGTAAACAGCAGAATTTTGCACAAGTTAAGAAAATGAGGAACACTCGTAAGCGCGTCACTGTAGATATGACAGAAGCTGAGATTCATGAAATCCCTGGTACATCCTCACAAAATGTACCACCAAAAAGGAAAAAGAAATCGAAGTCCAAAGGTTTGGAAAATGGTTTTGAAGTGGTAGACATAGACACTGAAACCATAAATGCAGATAAAGATATTTCTTCACCCAGCAGCAGAAAGAAAGATAAAAGTGCACAGTTGAAGAATGGTAGGAAATCTAACCCAAATAAAGATCCATCTACTGACAGTGGAAAAAAGGGTAAAAAGACAACTAAAGGTATAGAAGCAGTACCTTCAACATCATCAGCAGCAGAAGCAGGGAATGACCAAGAAGTGGTTTCGCTTAGTGGTGATGATGGCATAGAAGTGTTGAATGTGAACTCGGGTACACTAGAGGATAATGATGAAGATGAAGGCAACAGAGACAGCCATAACGATGAAAGAAAACTGTTAGCATCTCTCTTAGACCCTATAACTCCAGAGGCTTTCTTTGAGTAAGTAATAGTTCAAGTCACTTAAAACAAAAATAGGTGTTCAAAGCATATACTTCTATAGCCCACAGTATGTTAAATAATCTTTAGATCATTGACTTGACCATTTCTGTGTCTGAGTAATTGGAAATGGGCTTTTATTTGTTTAAAAGGAATCTATATATTTAAAAATATTGTTTGCTCAATCCAGCATGCTAGCTGGAAGTAAAATGTTAGTAAAAACAAGTGCATGAATTGTATTTCCAGAGTAAGGAAGTTTGCTGAGTATCTTACTTTTTAAGAATCTCTTCATATGTTAAGATTTAGTTTAGGTGAGACCTATCTCTATGGAATTGAAATGCAAAATCATATTTAAATACATGAAGAGAGCTGATCACTTGTAATCAAACTAGAAAACTTTCACATTTTTTATTTCAATTGTAATTTTTTCTATTAATAATGATATTAAGGAAACCGTGTTATTATACAGGGTGGGTCTCTGAAAGTTGCCTAGCCAATATTTCCGAAATGGAAAGTGCTAATGATGTGCACTTTTCACAGCATTATTTGGTAATTAATGGCTTATAGTTTTAGCCTATAAATATATTTTAATAACACTTAGATGTAAATTTTGGAGCAAACAAACATTTTTTAAATGGAAAAATGCCTAACTACATACACAATCAAAAGTGCAGTAAATTAGAATGTTAATGATGTTTTCCTCAGGATTCTAGTACCAGAAGTTCATGAGATACCTTATTTTGAAACTTTTACAGACCAAACTTGTACTACCTGTGGTAGAGCAAACTAAAGAAAAACAAAAGAGAGTGCACTGCCTCTATGAATCCTGACACGCGAAGAGAAATTTGACCTTCAAAGCTTGTGCTCAAAATGACCACCTGCAGCTTTTCGTGCAATTCTCCACTTGCAGCAGATAGGATGCAGGTAGACTGTTTCGAAGATCCAGGTCGAGAAGCCATATGTAACAGGGTTACTTCGCTGTAGTTTGAATTGTTTCTTGATGATTGAGTTTGATAAAATAAGTCATGAGATGTCTTGTTTTCACGTGTGGTTTTTAGTGACATAAATAACATTTTATATAAGTCTGATTTCGTAATATATAATTTAATTGTATAATCGGTATTACATTTTACTCAAACTTTCTTTCTTAATCACTGTAGGTTACCTCCAACACATAGATAAATCCTTATTTTCAAGTTAATATATCATTTCTTTTAATTACTTAAAATTCCTCACTTCTGCACGTCCACTCATCACTATCAAGAATACCAAATATATCTTTCTGAAGATTATTGATTTTCCATTATAAAACTTCTACATTCACTGCGACATTTTTCCATCATCATGAAACAAGATTACAGAACATATATCTATGAAGATTATTGATTTTCTGTTACTATCGTTACTCCTCTATTAATTTTATGATTGCCCGATTTACTGCTACGTCACCACATTACATAATTCAATTATTACTACGGCCAATCACAAAATTACACATTACATGGCCCACTAACAGTCAGATCAGAAAACAAGAATTTCCAATTGGATATTCATATACAAAGTTCTAACTAAAACATATCGTTACAAGCTTAAATACAAGCTTCCAGTCTCCTGTGGTAAGACTGCTGCACATGTTCTAGTATTTCAGCAGAAAATTTAGAGCATGCAGCAGTAATGCATTGTTTCATATCACCTGGTGTAGTTGGTATGTCGTTGTAGACATTTGTCTATCAGTTTGAAAAAAGTCTAACGGAGTCAAATCCAGTGAGCAGGCTGGCCAAGGTACAGGTCTCCTTTGTCCAATCCATTGATTTGGAAACAATCCGTGAAGACCAGCTGTAATAATTTGTGCACTATGGGCTGGACAGCCATCATGGTGGAACCACAGGTTCCTCCTAGTCTGCAGAGGAATATCTTCTAGCATCTGTGGAAGATTGTCTGTTAGGAGGCTGAGATATTTGTGCAAGTAAAGTGCCTATGAGCTGATGGTTCACTATCCCCACCACATGTTTAAACTCCATGGATGCTGACATTCCACCTGATGAAACAAGGGGGATTCTCAACAGACCAATAGTGCATATTTCTCTGGTTTACTTGGCCATGATTAGTAAATGTTGCTTAATCACTAAAAAAATACATGATGAATCTGGAATATCATGTCTTAATGCCCATGTACAAAAGTTAACATTATTCTTAAAATTGTTTCCATGCAGCTCTTGATGCAGAGAGATGTGATAGGGATGGAACCTATGTCAATGGAGAATGTGAAGTACACTTGCCTGACTCATTTCCCTTTCATGTGTGATTGTGAGGGAACTAATTTGCGGGTCTACTGAAACAGCAGCCAAAACATTTTCTCCTACATCTCCAGTCACCTGTTTGTTTCTGTCACGTTTACTTGGTGTTACACTACAACTTTCACATAATTGCCAAGATGATTGGCATCTATTGGAATGTCTTTCCATATATATATTATACAAGAACGAGCTGCATTCTTCCTACACTCTCAATACACCATGAGCATGTCAGCTTTCTCTGCATTGGTAAATCCCATTTTCATTTACAGCCTACTGCTTGAACTGTCACTGACTAGAACGTCGCAGTGCACAAATGAACCGCATACATGTGTAAAAGAACCATGACAACATATATCTAGCGACTAAGCAATTGTCAGTGTGTACAAATTTCAAAATAAAAGATATCTTCTGAACTACTGGCACTAGAATTCTGCGGAAAACACTGTTAACATTCTAATTTACCTAATGTTATGTAATTAGGCATTATTTTATTTAAAAAAGTGTATGTTACAAAAGGAAATATTCTAGGAATTATTAAGATTTATTTATAGGCTAAAACTACAAATCCCTAATAACCAAACAATGCTGTGAAAACCACAAATCAAAGCACTTTCCATTTCGAAAATATTGGCAGTGCCAGTTTTAGATGATTCAGCCTGTATAGAGTCTTATTTAGGAAGCATGGTCATATTATGGTGATTTGCTTGTATTGTATTGTTTCTAACTACTGTGGCTTTCAAGTGGGATGATGCTTGTCCTTGAACGCTACTAGGCCAGCAACCAATCGGAATCCTGAAGTGTTGTCACATTGCATTCCCTGTAAGTGGGATGTGACGACGGCCAAGTGAATCCATCTCAAATACTATTTGTGCTAAGACAAAAATTAAAATGTTGCAAATAGTGATCCACGAGGAAGGTAGGGAGTAATGTTTTTCACATAACCGTGGAAACCTCATATTTTTAATTCAGTTTTCGTAATACAAATAAATAAAATACCAATATACAGGATGTTAATGAACTACACCGAAATATTTCCAGGGCAAGTAATTTGAGATAGGAGACTTACAGCCTATTGGTTCAAATATGGAAGTTAGGACTATAGGTTTCTGAAGTGCTAGTATGTCACTGTTAATGATGATACCATTTGAACGGATGTCACACAAAAATTAAGAAATGTGTCAGAGCACTCTCTTTGATGCAATGGCTATGACATTAGCTTTCATGTGATAGGTGAATGAGTTCGAGTCTGCTTCACATTTTTTTGTCTATTTTTTAATTTTTGTTTGTTTGGTTTTTAAATGTTTTATCTAAAATTTTAATTCTTGTATAAATGTATGCATTTTACAGAGTAATTGCACCTTGTCAGTGCATTTAATTAAAATTCTTTCTAACAAAGGTTGAATCCTGCTTAATACCTTCCCATGATCTATGTCCAAATAGGAAGTGGTTTAAAGGGTACACGAATTGACATAAAATAAAAAGTAAATGCAACTGTTTATGTCAGGTTTATAGGAACTGCTCAAAATAGCAACCTGTATTTTCAATACAAGCGGTGAAGCAACGACCCTTACTCTGTCCAAAATTCTTTTTGTGTCAAATAAATTGCTGCTATTATTCAGGCAGTTAGGTTATCTGCTGAAATAATAAGTGTTTTATACACCAGAAACTTGAGGTCACCCCAGAAAAAGAAATCAGTTGGCTTGAGTTAGGGAGAGCATCCTGACCAAGCTACAGTTGGACTCCCCCTTCCATTGGACAGCATAAACGTGCTTTAAATCACAGTAGTGTTATTGTACTGGCCAATCAGCTTCAAGTTCTTAATTATGAATCGTCCTATTAGGATTTACATATTAAAAACACAAAGAAAATAGTTAAGTACACAAGAAGAACCGAAGCAATGACGTTTAGTACACCAGTTTCCAGCATTACGTTGTGGCCTCCAGAGCACTTACAGAAGCCCTACTAAAGTTGGCTACATGATGCGAGAAGGCATTGATTGCTGTTCAGTGTCTTATTGCCAGGTGATTCTTTCGATATTTTAGAGTTCTTTGAGATATTAAATCTTGAACGCCAATGAAGAGCTACTAAGAATTGATATTTCTGTACACAGGAAGTAGTTTTAAAGGCATTCTAAATCAGTTATTTCACCCACCTTTTTTAAATAAAAGCTTACAAGCACTGATCCCAATTAGGTTTAACATAATTAACTGCGTAATGCTTAGCCGCAGACCATATATTGCCTATCTCATCCTTCTTATATTAGTCACATCTACAGTCGCTGAAACTATTTTGGTGCAATTCATTAACACCCTGTATTATAACAATGCATCCTTATTGGTTGGCATATATGCATGTACATACATTTGTGATTACTCAGAACTGAAGTATAAATATTTGACATGACATGATAAAAGAATTACTTTGATTAAGCCAAGGTGTTTTGTTAAATTCAAGAATTAACAAACAGTACACTTTAGTTAATTGATGGAAATTAACCATTTCTCCACACTAGCCATATATAGGCTAAGGTTTTTGATAGATAAGAGTCAACATGAAAAATTCAATGCCATGGCCGGGATTTGAATCACGGATCTCCTGGTTTCTGTCCAGTCGCTCTAACCCTTGAGCTACCATGACCAATGTGCCATTCTGACATTAATCAGGAGATCCGTGTTTCAAATCCCGGCCATGGCATTGAATTTTTCATGTTGACTCTATCAAAAACCTTAGCGTATATATGGCTAGTGTGGAGAAATGATTAATTTCCATCAATTAACTAAAATAATAAGAGTTAAATGATGAAGCCTGGGATTCAAGTACTTCAAGTAAGTTGCCACAAACGTTTGTGGCATAAACTTGTGGCAACATAAACTATATTTATGAATAGTTCATAATCTCTGTTTACTCTAAGATAGTTAAAATGAGTATTATTCAGTTGTTTTTCCATTTAAAAATTAGGGAAAAGTATATCCATTGGGTCGATTTACAATTGAAATGAGATGCGAGGTAATCCACCTTACCCCTTAGCACTGCCAGTACAGTTCAGTTGATGTGGGCTCAAATTATGTTGCAGACAGTTTTTTCAATTACTTTTAAATTCACATAGAAATGTTAAAGAATAATTTTCATAATTGTGCTTAAGTCGTGATGCATAGTTATAATATATTGTTATTTTATTTATTTGGATTAGGAAAACTATTTGAGCCAAAAATATGGGGGTTTTAGGGTTATGTTAGAAATGTTACTCCCTTCCTTCCTCTTGGTACACTAATTGCAAAATTTGAATTTTTGTAAAAACTATTTGTAATCAGTTTATTGGCACTCATCACTTACTTTTTTTATATTATCAAGTGAGTAGTTTCAAAGGCCATTGCCTTTGAATTTTTATGTTGGTGTAAATAGTATATATTAGAGATGGTTTTACTTGGCCTTTGTCACATCCTACTTACACGGAATGCAATATGAAACAGCGCAGGACTCCCAATGGTTGCTGCCTTAGTAGTGTTCAAGGACGAACATCATCCCATTTGAAAGCCACAGTCTGCTACTGATACAGTGAGTGCTGCAATATGCAGACTAAAGTGCATCAAAGCACATTCAGAAGCATCAAAGCATGGTCACTGCCTTCTCAAAAGGCTATGTTTGCAGTTGATTTGGCATTAATGAGATGTTGGCTAACAATCTACTGTAAAAGCCTGACAAAATGCAAGAGTTTTAGTATTATCACAAAAGTGAATCGAGAAGATATTGACACACAGCTTCATTCACACTGTTTTTTCACAGGACAAGTTTCAAGAGCTTTTGCTCTTATAATCAGCTGGAACTCGACTGTTGCAAATTGTACTGGTTTCCTCTTTCTCCTTATCGTCAATATAGTTTGCACCAGTCGAGTTCCAGCTGATGATAAGAGCAAAAGCTCTTGAAACATGTCCTGTGAAAAAACAGTGTGCATGAAGCAGTGTGTTAATATCTTCTCGATTCACTTTTGTGCTTAGTTGTGCTTCACTGTCTCTACACTTCTTTCAGTTTTATACTTTTAATATTATGTTAAACTTTTAATCAAAGAAAAAGTTAGATATTTTCAAAATCAGTTGGTGAAAGCAGCCATTATAGTTTAATTGTACCTGCTTATACTATTAATGTCAGCTTAGACCATTGTACTGAAGTAGGAGTGTTAGATAAACTGTTGAGGTAAATATACTTACGTGTAATATGTAAAAGCTGAATCTGATAACAGTGAAGCAATGCAAATATTACAAAAAATATAATAATTTGTTACAAACTTAAATTATCTTTTTAAGAAATTATAAATTCTTCACAGTTCTTATCAAAGTACATCTTAATTATGACAGACAATGTCATTACAATATAAAAAAATAATATAATGTATAACAAGACTATCACTGTAAACAGCAAAACAATTTTCATGTTATGAAACTCATAAAACTGTTTTTGAACTCCTTCTGCTTCAAATAATTGAAAAACTCTTAAACAGCAATGCTTTCAGTGTTTCGGCTTTCAGTTATGCTTCTTCTGATGCTCATAGTTTGTTCATGCTTGCAAAACTCTCTCTCTACATGCGGTTTAGTAGTATCTGGCACTGACATTCCAAATTCTAGTATGATAGAAAAGTTGTTAAGCGATAACTTTTGAGAGGAGAAATAGTTATGTGTTTCAAATGGGAAGAGTTCTCGCCTGTAGCGAATCAGATGCGTTAGAGCCTTCGCTGTTGCCACCTCTTTATATTTCCCTCTCTCTTGTACACTTGTGAGTGTTCTTGGCGCTAGATGTAAGGGAATGCAAACTGAATTTTCCAAAGTTTTATAATAATGCAGTTGCTGAAATCACAATTGCAACATGGATATTCATATATTACACAAATGGTTTAAATATTTAGTTTAAAATCAATTATAGTTCTAATCCAACGAAACCACCAGCGGTACATCCGTATAGCTGCGAGTGTTAAGTTAAGAGATAATTCATCATTGTCATTGTGTGAGTACTGCAAATTTATGATAAGTGTACAAAATCTCATTATGTGCTATTTGTTTCCAAAAGTCATCTTCTTGTAGTTCATCTGATGTCTCACAGAGTATTCTCAGTCTTGTTGTGTTCCTTCTCAATACTTTTGTAAATAAGTCGTTCACCGTCAGGCAGTTTAAAAGTATTATTTCTGTTTGCAATATAAATTGAGCCCACATTAACTCAAATGGATTGTTCTGGCAGTAGTAAGAGTGAAGATGGATTTTGTCTCATTGATCCAGCTGATACACTTTTTCATGGAAAAGTAACTGAATAATGCTGCTTTGATCCCTCTTGAATAAATAGAGATTATGAATCATTCATAAACAAAGATATGTGACTGGTTACGTTCTGCCAGACCAGCAGGAAGTGTATTATTCCCTCTCATCGAATTAAACAAACACCTGGGCTTATTCCAAGTACACATTTCTTTTGTCACGTCATGTCAAATGTATAGTGTCAGTTCTGAGTAACTTCAAATATACATACACGTATACATGCCAACCAATAATGATAATCATTATAGTGCTTATGTCGCAATGCATTATTATAATGGTATCTACTTTATTTGTATTAGGAAAACTATTTGAGCTAAAAATATGGGGGGTTTTGCGGTTATGTTAAATACATTTCTCTCCCCTTCCTCATGGATCAGTTTTTGCAATATCTGAATGTTTGTATTAGTGCGAATAGTATTTATTAGAGATTGATTAGTTTGGCTCTCGTCATACACCACTTAGGGGGAAAGCAATATGATAACATTGCAGGACTCCGATTGGTTGGTCACCTGGTAGCGCTCAAGGACAAACATCATACCATTTGAAATACATAATAAACATTTCTACCCATTACTAATAAACTTTTCCCTCATTATTAGTGGCATGCAAAATGTGTGTTTATAATTTGGTCAAAATCAGTGAAATCTGCCCCCAAAAGCATAATTATTTTTTGTCAGAAGTGTCATTTTTTAATGTAATTTTACTGGTGCTGAATTAAAGAATGAAATCAAAGTTGAGTAAATATTGAAATATTTCACATATTTTGTTAGCAAACATAAATATAAATAAAATAAGACCTGGAACTTTCCTGGCAATGAATGTATTCAAGATGTTCTTGAGCTTCAAGCCAGGTGTAAAGACAATTAAACATCAACTTTTCAGGAGCATGCATCTCTCCTGTCATCAGGATGATGAATGAATAAAGCTGTAAACGTTATTAATATACTAAAATTAGGTAACACACATTAACAACAAAATAGCCATTGTAGACAAATTTCCTTATTTCAAGTTTCTTCTTCTGTCTGTCAGTACATAATTATAGAGGAAAGAAACCTTCCAGGGTTAATTTTGAACATCGCCTATATATTGCATTCAGACAATTTTGTGCAAACACAGAATGTTAAAGATTCACTACATGTAGGATGTGGTAAGGCTGTACAAAGTGCGGAAAGCTGCTAGTGGAGTTAAATAATTAGTAATAGGAAAAGGGGATGCAAATGTTGTGATGTGTGAAGAGCATTGAAAAGTGAGGTTAAGGAATACAGATAGTGAAACAATAATAATATATAGCAGAAATGAGTGTAATAATTTTCAGAGTGGGACAAAAATTTGGCAAATATGAAAAATCTAGTGCAGCCAAGAAATTAAATGAAAGGGACAAATGCGTGTAAAGTATGTAAGCAGGGCTGCCCTGTTAGCAAAAGGACCTGGCCCCAGCTCAGAGATGGCCCATGATATGTTTGTTTTGGTACTCAGTAAATCATATGACATAATGTGACGACAAGAAAATTTCTGTTCAAACAAATTTCTTACTAGTTTCAAAATAGACATTTGAGTGAAAACTATGATTTTCTTCAGCAGGCTCCTTCAGTTGTAGCCAAATTCAATTCTTAATCTGTTCTTGTTTTATATTAAGGCCGGAGGGAAGCATCTGTAAGAAAAAAAAATGCTAAAATCCAGCGTTGACTTCAGAGCTGCAGGAAATTTTGTCTTTAAATGGATCAAACGGAATCTAGTTAAGCTTCCAAATTTCATACTATCTTTAATAATTCTTTTTTTTTTTCAGAAAAATTGTTGCTTCTTATAGTGTAATTTTTGCATGTTGTATAAAATGTCCCAAGTCACACAATTTTCCTTTTATAAACTTCATATTTTAGATTCAGGTTTCTATGTACATCAGTTATAAAAGTTGCTATACATTTTTGGTGTGTGTCAAATATTTTTGGAGAAAAAAATATTTATGTGTGAATATATTAAACTTTCCTTAAATGTGTGGCAATTTTAAGGTTTAAAATTCAATAATAAATAATGTTAATATAATTTTGAGTCGAACTAATACTCAATGCTCCACTTATTGCTAGTATTTACCTAGAACACGTTTTATTATGATCTTCCTAACATCATCAGCTGTTGTCCACTAATGGACGTTGGTTCGGTGAACTCCTCGGAGGTGATAGGTGCGTCTCTGTCGGTATCTTAATGAACCTAAAATTTGGGTTTTCTTCAAAATTAAACAATTTTCTTTTATGTTCCTTTATGAAGATTTTTCCCATGTGGTTAATGCAGCTGGACCTTGGACACTTTTTAATAAGTGAATTTCTCGTTCAATACCATGATTGTCCTTCCAAAAATGCTTCCTTCCTAGAACGCTGTTTCCACATGTGTGAAAGTTTCATGAGGGAGATTTATTACCTCATTCTGATATGTTTGTTTATGGGCTGGCATTTCGTGTGGTTTGCTTTCCCCAAGATTAGACCCTGCATTTTTCTATCTTGTTTTCATGTTTTTTTTTGTTACTATCGGAAACAGCGTTCTTAAACAAAGGGTTGAAAACTTGCGTAGGTTTCTGCGATAACACCGAGGATTATATCGTGGACATTGAAGTAGCTACTGAGGGTCTAAATACTGGGCAGATATCAGCAATTAGAAGCAAATGTGGGAGGAAATTAGAAAAACTAGAAAGGGAAAGTGGTAAACCCAAACCATACTTGAAAATACTAAAATCTCTGAATAGAAAAATGTTTATACGAAAGCAGAGAAAGGAAATAAGACGGTCATCATGGACAAGCAAGACTACATTTCTAGAATGACAGATTTATTGGCAAGTGATGAATTCCAGGAAATAAAATCTGACCCTTTAAATATGTGTGTAAAACAGTTAAATGAAACAATCAAGGATAAAATGATCATACCAAAAGAAATTAAAGTTCAAAACCAGACAACCCTGCAGTAGCTAACATATATGGATTACCCAAAATTCATAAAATAGGAAATAAGATGCGCCCAATCATTAACAACATAAACATACCCTGCTACAAACTATCCTAGTGGCTAAACAAAAAATTTTAGTAGCTACCAAAATTTAAGAGCTACAGTATTAAAACATCGTTGGTTTTCATCAACAAAACTAAAAATCTGCAATTTTCTCCCACCAACCAAATGGTATTTTTTTATGTAATCTCTTTGTTCCCAAGTGTTCCAAGGGGCAAACTCATAGAATACATCCAATATGGCTTCAGTCCCAACAATTAGACCAAATCATCATAGAGGAATACCTTCACTTAACTAATATTTGCATTGCACAGTCCCTTTTTACATTCAATAAAAAATTTTCAAACAAAAATCAGGACTATGGCCAACCCATTGTCCCCATTTTTGGCAGATCTCTTCATGAGCTTTTTGGAAACCCATTTCACAAAGGCATTCCCACTAATGTTCAAACATTGGTATAGATATGTGGATGACATTTGGGCAATAGTAACTGAGAAACAAGTGGATGATGCATTAAAACTACCTAATTTACCAATTCCTGCAAGACAATTTTGCATAGAAAAAGAGACAAACAATGAAATCCCTTTCTTAGATTTGAAACTTACCAGAAAACATAATAAACTTGAATTTGGCATACTCAGAAAGGAAACACACACACACAGAGAAAATTTCAGAAAAGCAGATGGACAAGACAACACAAGCATGCTGTTATCTACAGTTTAAACTTACAGGTTGGTTAATGTACCTTTAAACAAGATAGAATATACCAAAGAGTACAATAATATCATTCACATTGCAGAATACAATGGATTCAGTACTGAATTGGTCAACAAGAAAGTTTATACATTCAAAAGACAGCAAAGATGCAAATAAGTAGCTACCCTTTCCCCAATAAGCAGTGAAACTTCATATCGAAAATTTACATATTATCCCAGAGCTACACACCTTTTCAAAAAAGTCTTCAAAGAACACAATATTACTTTGGCCCCACTGAACAAAGTTAGTGTACAACACCTTTTGAAATCACATAACACAAAGGAGATACCCACAAACAAAATTCAGGTGTGTACCGGATAAATTGCAAGGGCTGTGACAACTTTTACATTGGAAAAACAAAAAGGAACTTGAACATTAGGCTTAAAGAGCATTTTAGGAACATTAGGAACAAAGAAATAGACAAATTGGCAGTAGCGTACCATTTTGGAAGGAGAATCATGATATAGAACGAGAAATTCACTTATTAAAAAGTGTCCAAGGTCCAGCTGCATTAACCACGTGGGAAAAAATCTTCATAAAGAAACATGAAAGAAAATTATTTAATTTCGACACTACCTTTGAAGAAAACCCAAATTTTAAGTTCATCAAGATACCGACAGAGATGCACCTATCACATCCATCTTTGTGCGGGCCAACCCACGGTCATGGGATTAAATCAAAACCATAAGCCTCTATCAAAACCTTAACATGGATTTATTTTCTCGTTTTTTATTTGCTACACTTTGCATTGACGAACCAGACACATAAAAGTAACTATCTACTTCTGGTCCCAATCTGGGAGAAAGAGCCCCATAAAACCCACACGGCTCACTAAAAGACAATTTATGAAAAACCCTTAGAGAGAATCGGGAAACCCGAACATGGAGCACTTACCCTTAGAAACACCAACGTGACAACAACCAGACACACACTGCTCTCCCGCTTCGAAGGAGCCACCCAAGAAGCCTCGGGCACCGCAGCGCCCCCAGAGAGGAACGGCGGAAAGCCCAAAACAACAAGACAGCAGCGCCCTCGAAACGGAAGGGCAACAAAAATGTTTCGGGGAGAAAAGAAACGGCACAAACACCTCCTCCCCATCGGAAACACAGGGTGGAGAGGCTAAACGGAAAGAAAGGAAAGGCTGAAAGAAACAAAGGAAAGGAAGAAGGCCATTCCAGACCCCGGAAGGATGAAGCCCGAAGAAGGAAACCCTAGGAGAGTCGGAAGAGCACCAAACATCATAGAAAGTCTGTCCCGGGTAGCAATGAATATGGGTTTTGCGTACACTAGTTGAGTCTTTCCACCTTCACAGCAGTGACATACCATACGTCACTCTTACACGGAGAACACTGTCTCTTTTTGCACACACACAGCAGTGACGTATAGAGCAGATCGCCTGAACACTGGCGGCAAGTCTTTCAGGAGCAGAAGTGAACAGAGGCAAAACATTACCAAAGGGCAGCAGATTAGTCCTCTGACACGCCTTACAACAGCCAGGTAGGTCACGAAAGGGTGACCAAAGCAAAGACGGATGACGTGGCTTGAAGTCGAAGAAGTAGAAGCGAAGCTAGCTCCCACGTGGCGACTCTCCCGAGGTTGTGAAGAAGCGTGGCAAACGTGGTCACTGTCACGCCGTATCCGCAGGGTGGGTCTGGCACGAGGCAGAAAAATCAAGGATGGCAGAACAGGCAAGGATCACGGAAGGAGATGGGGAAGCTGAAACATAAAACAAAAGCCAGAAACGGAACCAGATACTTTCCAAGTAATAAATATTTTCAAACGAGTAACAGTAATAAATCTCTTTAAATAAATACAATAAGCATAAATACCATTGAAGTGATCAATACTAATAAACACTTTGCAAGTAATAAATATTTTCAAACGACTAACAGTGATAAACAGTAATAAATATAACAGCAAAACAATAATCCAATTTCTAGCAATAAAAATACCTTTAGACAATATTAAGCACATCAACATAATTGGACACTATGTATACATACACATACACCCATACATATATAAGCAAGTAAATAACACACTATAACATGGGTACCCAACAATTGTTTACATAACACTCACACACAGGAAAACACACACAGAAAGAAAGAGAAAGAGAGAGATATGCCGGCATAGACAGAGAGAGAAAAAAAGTGAAAGTGAGTACATGGCTTGGCAGCACGCCACGCGAGCGACACACAATACAACACAACCGTGCCCCGAGGTCAAGGGCGCGGAAGCAAAACAAACATGGGAACGAAAACAAACACGGGAACGAAAACAAACACTGCAATACCAAAACAAACAGTGCAAAGCAAAACAGACATCAAATAATAGCGTCAGGGCACGGTTCTAGCTGAGTGATGTGAGTTCAACGCATTTCACGGGTATTATAGTGCTCCAAAGTAACGGACACGCCCTTAAAAATGTTAATGATCTTATAGGGGCCAGAGTAACGCAGAGCTAATTTAGCAGCAAAAGCGTCCTTACGCGAACTTATAGGGAAAGATTTACACATAACCAGTTGAGCGAGCGCGAAAGGAGAAGGTTTTCTGTTTTCTTCATAACGCCTTTTGGTAAGCTCATGTGCACGTTTTAAATTATTAAAAGCTCTCCTCCAGTTCTGTCTAATAGTTTCGGGAGAAAAGGTCTGAGGAAGTAGATCATTTAAGGACCACATATTCGCCAAAGGGGAACTGGGTACAAAAGCAAACGTTAAACTGAAGGGGGTGGTCTGGTGAGCTTCATGACGAGCAGAGTTAAAAGCAAACTGCAATTTTCCCAAGTTAGTATCCCACTGATTGTGGTGCTCATGATGGAAAGCAATCAAAGCGGATTTCAAATTTCTATTAACCCTCTCGGCTTGGGAAGGATAAGGGTAATATGGGGTGGTAGTGATATGTCTTACCCCCCACTGAAAACAGAATTGTTTAAACCAATTGGAAGTGAACTGCGAGCCATTGTCAGACACAACGTAACGTGGAGCACCAAAAGCAGCCAAGATGTTATTCAGGACCTTCTTAGCAGTACGAGCCGTGGCACGTGGCACGGCCGAAATCCACACGAACTTAGAAAAGGCGTCAACAACCACAAGAGCATAAGTATTACCTTGAATCGACGGGGGAAATGGGCCTATAAAATCTACAAATAATTTTTCCATCGGCTTAGATGCCACCTCAGACGCGAGACCACCCCACGCGGTTCGCTGCGCCGGCTTAGCCATGGAACAAATATTACAAGCTTTCACACGGGTCGCAATATCGCGATCCATGCCTTTCCATATAAAGCGCTCGCGTATTTTATCGCGAGTCTTGTTTACTCCAAGGTGCCCACCAAAAGGTGAAATATGAATGTAAGCAAATACCATGGGAATGATACTATCGGGCAAAACGATCTTAAATTTGCCGTCAAAATTAGCACGTGCCATAAGAACACCATCACGTTAGCAATACGGCGGGACAGGATGGCCGTCCTCAAACTGCTGTATAATCAGATTAGTGCAGGCGTCCCTGCGCTGATGTTCAGCGATGCTGGCAAACATTTTGAGGAACGACTGACAGGCGTTAGAGCCAGAAACCGTCCCCGAAGATGGTAACAGGGGTGATTCCTCAGAAAACATGCGTGTAAGGGCGTCAGCAACTACATTTTCAGAAGCAAGAATGTGCCTCGGTGTAAACTTAAACGCACCAATCCGCACGCCCCAACGGGCGAGCCTACCGGTTTTACGTGGTGTCCCTAACGCCCACGTGAGAGCCTGGTTATCACACTTCAATATGAAAGATACATGTTCCAGGTAGGGTTTATACTTCTCGAGACCAAACAAAACTGCCAAGGTTTCGAGCTCATAGATGGAAAATTGCGTTCAGCTTCAGATAGAGTTCGCGAAGCATAGCAAATGGGACGGCGTCCCTCCGGAAAATCCTGGAGGAGAACCGACCCCAGGGAATAACTAGAAGCGTCAGTCTGAAGAATAAAAGTTCTATTGAAATCTGGATACGCCAAAACAGGAGGAGAGGAAATGGCGGACTTAAGGTCTTCGAACGCACGCTGTTGTTCGTCACCCCAGACGTACTGAATACCCTTACGCCGAAGGCGATTCAAAGGTTCAACCCGGGCAGCGAAGGAAGGAATAAACTTGGAAAACAAATTCACCATACCAACAAAACGAGCCAATGCACGTAAGTTTTTAGGGGGTGGAAAACTGCGCACGGCTTTGGTGCGTTCTAAATCAATAGTAATGCCTGCGGGCGACACCCAATGACCCAAGAAAGAAATCTCTGCGGTAGCAAACTTCACTTTAGACCTTTTAGCCGTGAGCCCAGCCTTCTGTAAGCGTTCAAAAACCTCACGTAAATATAAGATATGGGAATCAAAATCAGGAGAGTGCACTACTAGGTCGTCTAAATAGTGGTAAAGAAATTTAAATTTAATGTCAGAAAACAAATTGTCCAAGAGACGGGAAAGTACCTGCGCACCGGTAGCAATCCCAAAGGGAATCCTATTAAACTCATACAATCTCCACGGGGATGAAAAAGCAGTCACGTGTTTACATTCATCCGACAAAGGAATCTGATGATAGGCGCTGTTTAAATCCAGAGTTGTAAACACGCGTGCACCAGCAAAGTGATGGGCGGCAGTATGGAGGTCTGGCATGGGAGTAGATTCAATAAGTATTCTTTTATTGAGTTGGCGATAATCCACAACAGGACGGAAATCATTGTCACCCTTAGGAACTAAGAAAACCGGGCTACTATAAGACGAAGTGGAAGGTCTAATGATACCCTTATCCAACATATCATTGATTTTAGCCTTCAAAATGGCCATTTTGGGTGGTGTCAGCCGGTACGGAGAAATCTTAACAGGGGACGGGTCAGTCAGCTGAATATTGTAGGTAATAAGATGAGTAACACCCAATCGGTCGGAAAACAAGGAGGAAAATTCCTGAATCAAACCTACCACCACTGCAGCTTGTTGATGAGTCAAATGAGACAAGGAAATATCTGCCTCACGCTCGTCTAATAGCGTGACGTTACCTAGACGAGGACGAGGTGTAACGTCGTATAGTTTCTCCTGAAAAGATACACTACTTCCAGTCGCGAACCAGAAAGTGGCTTGCTTCTTCGCAAAATCTAAACACAAACGGGAGCGTGACATAAAATGGGCCCCCAAGATTACAGAATAGGGTAGATCAGGGACCAAATAGCACTCATGTTTCCAAGTGAATTTAGGAAAGCGGATAGTACACCTAACCTTGCTAGACACGTTAAAGGACTGACCATTAACTGCCAAACATTGCACCTGACAGCTCACCTCCTTGGGGCACGAAGGCGCCAATGTATTGCGAAAATATACTTGATTAATGAGAGAAAATGAGCTACCGGAATCAAGGAGGGCTAAAACGCTCACCTTACCGACAACAACCTGCACAAGAGGTTTAATAGAATGGGGTAGAGCCAAAATGCGCCGCGATGAAGCCAAACTCGCGCACATGGCAGGCAACTTCTGGCGTCAAATGGGGCGCTGCCGGAAAGGACTATCACGTCCAGATTTCGAAGGGTCTATGCCCGTTGGGCGAGAAAAACTACAGTTGTTAACCATATGTCCTACCTCCTGACAACGGTAGCATCTTACCCGGAGCCCGTGAGGTGATGACCCAGGTCGGACGCCAGGTGTTAAACCATCTCCACGATTCACTCGTGGTGGGGGAGGTGAATTCAAGACTTCACCTAAGCGAGATCGATCTACAAAAGAACACTCATTAAGCAGGGAACTAAAGATTCCAATGCCGTGAACGTATTAGGGCGTGTCGCGAAAACAAGACTGGAGCGAGCTTCGGGATTCAAACCCGAAATGATGACGTCACAAACTGCCTGCTCCGTGTCTGGGAAACGTAAGGCCAAGGCCACGTCTCTGACCCGTTCCATATACTGGACAAACGGTTCGGCTTGACCTTGAGGTCGTACATAATGGTCTTGCAATAATTTTAACGATTCACGACGCGGGATAAAGAATTCCAAAACCAAAGCATGAAAAGTACTTAAAGGGTCAGCTGATTGCCTTGCTCTAAGCAAAAGATTCAAAACTACACCTTTGACCTTGGTCGCAACTGCCTGGATCGTTAAATCGGAAGAAACCGAGTGGACCATGGCTACCTTGTTAACCTTTACTAGGAATTTAAAAAACGTGAAAGCCGACAGCAAATCCGACACCTCGAACATATCCACTGCCTCCACCAACTGTTGTAAAGGGTGTATGATTTTTAAGGCACGAAATGGCGTCGAAAGAGAAGCTACGGGACTCACAGCCGGGGAAGACGAGGTCTCCGGAAAATACGGCTTAGCGTCTTCTCCCCCTTGACGAGTCATGGCGTTAAATTTCTCGAGGAGCGCCTCAAAATTTTGTTTGATGTCTTAACACGAGGTAAAACCTCTGTACGCGGAAAATAGGTAATGAGATAATCTAACCTGTTGATATAATGCTGGATGCGCGGCAATAAACGGACCTGCTGTCCTCTTGAAGGGGACCCCTTACGCTCCAAATCTTGGACAACCTCACCCAACTCTAAAAGCGCTTCAGAACACACTTGAGGAGAATTGGCAACTAAATCATGCTTATCAGGTAAAGCAATGAACGGTTTGTCCTTGAAAAGACGCAATGCGTCTAATATGGCCGAGCAGTCGGCCGCAGGAGAGACCTTCCCACCACGAATTAACAACTCAAAAAGCAGCTCACCTTTACGCAAGCGGTCAACATTTGCTAAGGAAGTCGCCATTCCTAACTGCCACAGGATACAGTAGTAGGCACAAAAAACTCCCAAAGCAACAAACACGAACGCGCCGAAACCAAGCCGAGAGCCAAGCGTCAAATGAACCACGCTCTGCTACCAATTTGTGCGGGCCAACCCAGGGTCATGGGATTAAATTAAAACCACAAGCCTCTTTCAAAGCCTTAACATGGATTTATTTTCTCGTTTTTTTATTTGCTACACTTTGCATTGGCCAACCAGACACATAAAAGTAACTATCTACTTCTGGTCCCAAACTGGGAGAAAGAGCCCCATAAAACCCACACGGCTCACCAAAAGACAATTTGTGAAAAACCCTTCGAGAGAATCGGGAAACCCGAACATGGAGCACTTACCCTTAGAAACACCAACGTGACACCAACCAGACACACACTGCTCTCCCGGTTCGAAGGAGCCACCCAAGAAGCCTCGGGCACCGCAGCGCCCCGAGAGAGGAACGGCGGAAAGCCCAAAACAACAAGACAGCAGAGCGCTCGAACCGGAAAGGCAACATAAATGTGCCGGGGAGAAAACAAACGGCACACCTTTGAAGAAAACCCAAATTTTAAGTTCATCAAGATACCGACAGAGATGCACCTATCACCTCTGAGTTCACCGAACCGACATCCATTAGTGGACAACAGCTGATGATGTTAGGAAGATCCTAACGAAACGCGTTCTAGGTAAATACTAGCAATAAGTGGAGCATTGACTATTAGTTCGACTCAAAATTTTATTAATTTTGTGCTTCATTGTATCATAGTCCTTACACAATGCAATAAATAATGTATTCAATTTACAACAGAAATACAGGTAGTTTGCAAACAAAATGGGTTCGGTGTGCACATGTGCGAGGAGAGCCTTCTCCCTTTCTCGCCATCCAAGCATCACGTGACTCCCACCCCACCTTTCCTGCATGCGACAGAGCGCAAACCACACAAAGTGTGTGTATTTTAATACTGATTTGATTTTCAAAGTTAACATAAAATAATTACCTCGGACATGACCTCACAGTCAATCAAATAGAATATATAAGACTTAAAGCTTTCGCGGCGAGCGTTATTGATTAAGATTTCACTGTGTGTGTGTGTGCGCGCGTGTGTGCGTGTGTGTACGTGCGTGTGTGTTTTTTTTACATCCTCCAGCGTTAAGTCATATTGGACGGTGAATGAATTGGGTGAAATGATGCTCAAATGAGTCCAGGGTGCATGGAGCTTACAGCTCCCGGACATCCATCTTTAAGGATAAGGGAAAACCCCGGAAAAACCTTATCCAGGTAGCTTACCCTGAGCGAGATTTGAACTCGGGACCTCTTGAACGTGAGGCAGACATGCTACGATCTACGCTACCAAGGTGGACAGGCTTCACGGGTGATTAGCCGTGTCAAATTTATGAAGATCGAGCTTTCGGCCATTTTGCACTCTATGGCCTTCATCAGGAACTTAGTGAAGCTTTAATCAAATAGAATCCTAGTTTCTTTTTACCCTGAGGAACAACAGAGTAATTTGGCAGAAAATGCAATGAGTGAATGTAATAGTGAATGAAACTTGACCAGTGCAGCCCGCGCAATGGAGCAGAGGCAATCTAAGAATGACGGTAGAGGGGGAAAGCTAGAGAACTCCAGTCTTGGTAAGCCACGCCTCCAACGGCGTTTTGTTCGGGGTCTAGTTATAATAAACTTGTATTGGGCATTTATTTAGGAATATCTTCCGGGTTCTCCGGTTCACCCACCATCATGCACCATTTGCTCCATGATTCATCTCCATCATCCCAGGCATTGTGCTGACCCCTCAGCCCTTGTATCTCAGGTCAAATGTTTCGGCTCCATCACTCTGAGGGAACCTGAGCAACTTCTAGCACCAACATTTATGAGGAAGGGAGAGAGAAAAAAAAGATTTAGAAATATGTAATGTTTCAAACAAATTCATTGAAAATTGCAAGTTCTGGAGCAATTTGACCACACAAAAATGTTGAAAAATTGAAAGCAGAAAAAAATGAATTCAAAGTTTAGATAGAATGACTTATAATTTCCTTTCATGGAAGTGTTGAAAGCAGTGTTGTTGTAATAAATTAAATTTAAAGTTGAGTCGATTAATGAAACTAAAGTAAATCTGACAATAAAGTAAGTGTGGTTTAGTGTCCTTAATTGACTCAACTATAAATTTAACAGAATTACATTACTTTGTTTACTTTTAAATTCCCTGCATCATATGTAGGTCCTACAGCTATCTTATCTTCTTTCTCTTAAATTTGGTTGCCTTTAGCTATTTCCTAATGATTTTTCTAACTATAGGAGTCCTTACGGAAACAAATAGTTATTGCACTTTTTATTAAAATTTTGTTACATTAGGAACAACGTTGTATTCTTTACAATTTTTTTTTACAAATGAAATCTTGGATTCTGGTTCCTTTATATGATAGCTACAAAACTACATATGCTCATTTGCGTATGTCTAATGGTTCTGGAGGAGAAAATTTATTGAATATAATAAAGTTTTTTTTGTTTTTTTAAATTTATCAATTATCTGTTTTCAGTATCAGCGATGATTAAGTTCTTTCATATACAGTTGTAGTAATACCAATTTTTATTGAACACCTCTCTAGGAATATACATACATGTAAACCTTAACACTAAAAGGACTGGCAAGTATGGTCTACGGAGAAGGACTGACGCATTATTTTGACGGGTGCAGTTTTATTTACCCTTTTTAAAATAGTAAACAAATTTGAATGCATACTAGTTTATTTAATATGATTTATACAGTTTACCAGTATATAATTTTACTTTTGTCTGAAGAATTACATGGCAAAATGAACATTTTAAGCTTAAAAATTAATCAAAATATATATACGATAAGCCAACATGAAATGGACAACTTCACTTATCAAACACATGTGTTTCAACATAAAATTTTGAATACCACAGTATATAGTAGCAAAAACACTTATAAACCTGTTTTCGCTCATTCAAAGCCACCTGCAGCATCGTAGCACCTAACACAGTGTTGCCTAAACATGGTCCACAAACATACTTGCTGCACTTGTTACATAAATGCTTACTCCTATTCTTCCCTCTGCATCTGCCAATTTGGCAAATCTTCCAAATGTTGCTCTTCTGAGGTACTGTGTTAGGAAGTATATTTTGTACCCTTGTGGATTTATATGCTGAAGGCAACTGTTGTGCTAAGTTGTATATGAACTGATGTCTGCCTACTTTTTCACCTGTTGCTTCCTTATAGAGTAGCCATGTATTAATAGCTGCCAAGGCCAACACATTGAAAAGAAAAACATGCATAGGTTTACCTTCTGCATCCATATTTCACTGTGTACAGTCGAGCCATTTGATCGATGATGTCAATGACGTACTTGGTGTTAATGTAGTACGCCACTGATTCTGGTAGCTTTTTAGGATGTTGTTTATTTATAGAAATTGTGTCTTGCATTGAACTCAAAAGAAGCACATTTTTGTTCTTTTCCCCCTGATAGCATTTCAGAGTTATGTCACCTGACGTAACAGTTGTGTGCAGATTTGGCTGATTGAGGGATTTCCCTTCTACATTTCTTTACTGTGCCCACAATGCTTGTTCTTTTATGCAATCTGCAAGGCATTTAGTTGTGGAAAAATTGTTACATGTAATATTTCTGCCTGCAAAAACTGTAAGCTGTATAAATATGCATTACAACATGCTCTGCAAGAGGGACACCTGTGGGGCGCTGCTCGTCTTTCCCCAGGTAAGGAGAACCATTCACCAGATACTTTGAATTTGCATCAACTGCAAGCCAAAACTTTATTCCAAATTTGTCTGGTTTATTGATCATATATTGAATGAAAGAGCATCATGCCTTGCAAGGAAACAGTTGCTCATCCACAGTGATATTTTCACTTGAAGTGTAACATTGCAAGCAAATGGCAATAAAAGGATTCAGGACAGGAGTAGCAGCTACAAAGCGACCTATACTTAGTATTTGAGAACGTGTGTCCTTGACATCAAATGACATAAACCACAACATTTCAGCAAATATGTATCTGCTCATTGTGTTCTTTAAAAATGGTGGTCCTCAGGTATTCGACTATAACAACTTCAACGGAAAGTTTTTTGCTACAACATTTCATAAATATATAAGTGGTTGCATGAATTGCACCACTTGGGCAATAAAGCTTTCTTATTCATTGACAAAGGGTCTGCAGAGTGCTATAAACCAAACAGGGAGGAAACAACAACAGATGTGAAGAGATCCGAAGGCTATTTTTCACACTTCCGTACCCGCCAAAATGAAGGATGGCAGTCCTTCTAGTAGGAGTTGTTTGTTCCAGTTTTTAGAAAGGTCAAAAATGTTTAATTCTTTGTGGACGTGGTTGTCATAAGTATTCATTAAAAGTTATAGAACATGAGAGGTGTAGAAAAAAACATAAGCAACAAATAAGTCTTATAAAGCAGCGCATCTGCCAAAATGATGGGTGCGATCCTTCTAGTGTCAAAGAAATTCCTGGAAAACTTCACTGTCAGGAGTACTATGAATATTGTTACCCGAACGTCGGAACTCCCGATAGAACCGGCCGGCAGGAGGGCCAGACGGAAAGCATTGAGGCCACGCCTACCCATTTGTCTCGTGTCACTAACTGAAGGGATGATTAGGAGAGCGGCACGAGCCCTGTACCGTCTCTTTCCCCTCCCACCAGACGTCTGGAAACCTCGGGATAATTGTGCGCGACGCGAACCGTCCAGAAACGGCGATCTTCCCAATATAGGGCCTGCAGTTGGAGAGTCAGCTCAGCTCTTGGCGACCAGCCGTGAGGAGCGCCGAGTGAATGAACGGACCGGAAGACTGTACGTGCATTGGAGGAGTTGTGCGTAATTGCGAGTGCAGAGTGGATCTGTGACAGACGAACTGGTGAATGGTAATTGTGTGCGCTACGTAATTCTGTGTAATCGGCAAGTGTTCCAACTGTAATTCGGTGGAAATAAGGAACATTTTGAGTTTGTGCAATTGGAATTTTAATTTCACGAACCCACAAAGTCACAACTGGCGTCAGGAAGTGGAATAACGGCCATGGAATCGGCATTGGAAAAGATTTTGGAGAAGATGATGGAAATGAAGGTCGAACTGACCTCGGAAATGAAGACGGCAAATGACAACATCACCGAGAAAATGGAAAAGAAGTTGGAAACGGCAAACAACAATCTGGCAGCGGAACTGAAAGAAATAAAGACGGCGAATGAAAACCTCGCTGCGAAGACGGAAGCTGCAAACAACAACTTGGCTACGACAATGACTGCAATGAAGGCCGAATTAACCATAGAAATGAAAGCAGCGAACGACAGTCTGGCCACGGAAATGAAGGTGGCGAACGAGGTTCTCGCCGCCAAATTTGAGGAACAGTTGGCCGGCGCGAGGGATGACGTCGCGAAGCTGGGCAAGCGGATGGGTCAAGTAGACGAGCGCCTTAATGATTTAGAGGAAAAAGCCGACAATAACGCCAAGTCCCTGAAAGCCATGGTGGAAACCGTCGAAGACCTTGCCAACCGCGTAAACAATCTGGAAGGAAAGGCCGACAGCAGCGTCAAGTCCCTGAACGCCATGGTGGAGGACGTCGTCGGCAGGAGGTTAAAGGATGTAAAAGTCGATGTGCCGGGACAGGACACATCTGCGTGCGTCAAACCTCCTAAATACGACGCCGCGACAACTTTCGAAGTCTTCCGCCGCCAATTCGACGCAGTGGCCAAGCACAACAGATGGTCACCAGAGGAGGAGGCTACACAGCTAATAGCCAGCCTCCAGGGAAAGGCCGCGGAAGTCCTGAACGTGGTACAGACATCGGCGGCGCCCAAGGACATCTGGGAGGCCCTGGAGAATCGTTTTGGAAACCACCGCTTAACCGCAGCGTACCGCAGACAGCTAAATGCAAGGCCACAGCAGCCAGGGAAGACAGAGTTCGTATCCCGGGAAGCTGCCTACACATTCGTTGACGGGGTACGAGACACGGAGATTCGTCAGTGCCTAATGCTCGGCGATTATAAAACCATCCACGAGGCGCTAACGGCAGCATTAAGGATGGAGGCAGCCAAGCTAACAGCTATCCCGACGTTGAGAACGAGGAGTGTCCGCTACACCGGAGACAGAAGACCAGCCGAGAGACGCCAGCGAAGACCTAGTGGCCTCTGTTGGGGGTGTGGACAGCCCGGACACCTGGAGAGAGACTGCCCACTTCAGGAAGAGCAGCCGGAAAACGAGTAAGGGCCGTCGTGGAGAGGGGCACGTCGTCGCCATCACCACCATCCCCTCGAGTGACCCTGCGCGCCGTCAGCCAGCGTGTGGATGACAGCCTCATCGCGGTCGGTTGGGTAAGAGAGAAGCCGTGCCGCGTGCTGGTGGACACCGGGGCAGCCGTGACCATCAGACCTGATGCGGCGAAGGGTTTGCCGACAACGAAGCCTAGCCGACCATTCCAGCTTGTCACGACATCGGGCGACACCTTGCATGTGGAGAAGGAGGCCCTGCTGAAGCTGACCTTGGGACGGAGTGCCGTGCGTCTGTGGGTGTTCGTCGCGAAGGTGGCTGCGGAGGTGATTCTGGGACTGGATGCCCTCAGGAGCCACAAGGCGACGGTCGACGTCGGCATGAAGGTCCTGCGGCTCAACGGAGAAGAGGTTATACTCCGTCAACCTAAAGAGCGCCTTGGAATTTGCAGGGTCTTCTTGAAGGAAGACGTGGTTGTCCCCGCGAAGAGCGAGGTGGTGGTGACGGCGCGACTGGAAGGCCAGAGAACCAGGAACATAATGCTGGTCCAGAACACGCCTGTGCACTGACTATATCTAGCCAGGGCCTTGCTGCAGTGCGGGGAGGAGGTGCCAGTGAGACTGCTAAATCCAACAGACACCGATCACGACGTCCAGGCCGGGACGGAGTTGTTAACGTGCGAGCCCGTGGTAAGCGTAACAGCAATCGACAAGACACAGGAGCCGGTGCCGACGCAACACCTGGGGCCCCGGCTGGAAGGCTTACTAGAGAGCGCGGCCGACCACCTTACCGCAGAACAGTTGGAGAAAGTTCGATAACTGCTGAGACGATACCAGCGCGTCTTCAGCCAAGGTGATAGTGACTACGGCCGCACGGACAAAGTGCTTCACCGCATCGACACTGGGAACGCCCGGGCTATTCGGCAACCACCTAGACGCGTTCGGCTGACGAAGCAAGGGGCGGTACGAAATGTGCTGGAGGACATGAGATCTAGGGGAGTGATTGAAGAGTTTGAAAGCCCTTTGTGTTCCCCTGTAGTCTTGGTGACAAAGAAGAACGGCGAGCTACGCTTCTGCTTAGACTGCAGGAAGTTGGACGCTGTCACCCTGAAGGACTGTTTCCCCTTACCCCGGATTGACGACACCCTGGACACGCTAGCTGGTGCACAGAGGTTCTCGACCCTGGACCTGAAGTTGGGCTACTGGCAGGTAGCTCTAGATCCGAGAGACAAGGAGAACACCGCATTCTCGACAGGCCCAAGGACTCTGGCAGTTCAGTTATGCCCTTTGGCCTCTGCAACGCACCAGCTACCTTCCAACGCCTCATGGAGTCAGTGGTGAGAGGACTGACTTACGACGCCTGCCTGCTATACCTGGACGACATCATTGGTAAGACTTTTGAAGACCATCTGGAGAATCTGAGTAAGGTGCTACAGAGATTGCAGGCGACCAACTTGAAGCTGAACGCGAAGAAGTGCCAGCTCTTCTGCAAGGAAGTGAACTACTTGGGCCACATAGTCTCAGCAACCGGAGTGGCTACAGACCTGGAGAAGACAAAGGCTGTGAGAGATTGGCCTCGCCCAAAGGATAAGAAAGATTTGCGCAGTTTCCTGGGGCTGTGCAGTTATTACAGATGCTTCATAAAGGGGTTCTCTAACATCGCCAAGCACCTCAACCGCCCGACAGAGGAACACTGGCCTTATGCTTGGACGGAGGACGCCGAAGACGCCTTCCAGCACCTGAAGAAGACCCTGTGCAGTGCTCCAATTTTGGGTTTTCCACAACCTGGTGGCACCTTCATTGTGGACACGGACGCCAGCGACCATTGCATTGGAGGTGTCCTGTCGCAGATCCAGGGTGGCCATGAGCGGGTGATAGCCTACTACAGCAAGACACTATCCAAGGCAGAAAAGAACTACTGCGTCACCCGACGAGAGTTACTGGCGGTAGTAAAGACCTTGGATCACTTCCACAAGTACCTGTACGGTCAGCCATCCCACCTGAGTACTGACCATTCCGCCCTAACCTGGCTATTGAGCTTTAGGAACCTGGAAGGTCAGACAGCACGTTGGGTCCAGACACTGCAGGAGTACGACTTCACCTTGGAACATCGTAGAGGGAAGAGCCACGTTAGCGCTGACGCCATGTCCCGAAAACCCAGTCCAGAGGAGTGTGGCCAGTGCACAAGAGTGGAAGAGAAGGAGCGTGCCGCAGCAGTCCGAGTAGTCACGGCAGTGCCTGCGGACAGCTGGGATAGCGCAGGCCTGAGGAGTGAGCAGCTGGCGGACGCAGACTTGGAGCCACTCTTGAGGGAAATGGAGGCAGGGACGAGACCAACCTGGGAGGACATCACACCGAGGAGCGCCACCTACAAGTCTTACTGGGCCCAATGGGACTTGTTGAAGACCAGAGAGGGCATGCTGTTCAGGGTATGGGAATCACCCGATGGGAAGATGCAGAGGGAACAGTTGGTACTTCCGCGGAGTAAGGTCCCGGAAGTCTTGGAGGAAGTGCACACCGATAATTCAGGAGGAAACCTGGGAGTGAACCGAACTATTGACGAGCTACGGCAGCACTACTACTGGCTGAGGCTCCGAGCAAGAGATCTTGTTGCAAGAGATCTCTTTGTTTGCCTTTTCAAATCTGGATTACCCATTCTGATACAATTTTATTTAGCACTAAAGAGAGGAATTTAAAAACTAAACCTCAAAAGGTATGTGTTATAAATAGTAAGAAAACTATGTACCAAAACCAATAAGGTATGGATTTATTATTTAGTGTTGCAGCAAGAAAGCAAAGTAATGTTAAGTAAAGCTTCATTCCCATTCTGAACTTAATATATAAGCTGATTAATATATAAACTTAATATAAGCTGCATTCCACGGCTCATATGTCTATGAAAACCAATATATTCACTATTCACCATTCAGATTCACAAATCAAAACAAAAACGTGTGGTCGTAAAGCAAACAAACCGGAAGCTTTTAATGTTCACTTGCTTTCACTGGTTGTGTTTGAATTATTGACTCATTAGTTTCAACTGCTAAATACATAACTGTTTCTAACCTTTTGCTTCAAATAATATCCAGAAGATGCCGCTGCACATTACCACAAAGAATTGAAATCTAACTGCATGATTTAAATATAAAATTTCCACTAATTTTGTTGAAATGGGCTAAAGAAGTCGATTAAGTAGACCCGCTCACCTGCACATAGGCATTTAAATCGTGACAGAGCAGCTCTTTTAATGGTGCTAGGATATAACTGATGGCAGATTCTAAACTACAATGTTTCAATGTAATTTTAGGGCATAAAACAGAAAATGGTATTTTTTTGGCGATTTTTCACCAACTCCTTAATGAAAGGTTTGATCCTCTCTTGACTTCCTCCGTTTCTTTCCATTTTGTTCCACATGTTTACCTGCAAGTATTCTCTTCCTTAATACTTGTCGTTTTAAGCAGTTACATGATATTTGGAGGAAATTAAATACAGTGACAACCAAATTAATTCATTAATTGTATTTTATCACACTGCTTCTCACATTTTAATTTTTGAGGCACTAGTTTCAGAGCTCTTGCTTAATAGTATATTTCTACATATTCTTCTTTAGTTATGTAACACAAATGTTAGTAGAATAAAATGTTTTTGTGTGCATATATAGATTCATAAATTCAAATACCAAAGTTATTTAATGCCATATTAATGCAATATATATTTTACATATTCAGGCAGAAAATGAGAGAGGGAGGGAATGAGAGAGAATGAGACACAGAGACAGGAAGAGGGAGTGAGGGAGGGAGAGAGAGAATGAGTGAAAGGGAGAGGGGGAGAGAGAGAATGAGACAGACAGGGAGAGGGGGGAGAGAGAATGAGAGACAGGGAGAGATAGGGGGAGAGGGAGAGATAGAAGGGAGATGGAGAGGGAGGGAGAGAGAAGGATAAAGGTGGTGAGAGGGACAGAAAGGGAGAGTGAGATTCAGAGAGAGAGGGAATGAGAGGGAGAGAGAGTGAGAGAGGGAGGGAGAGAGCGAGAGAGGGAGGGAGAGAGCAAGTGAGGGAGGCGGGAGAGAGAGCGAGTGAGGGAGGCGGGCGAGGGAGTGAGGGAGGTGAGAGAGGGAGTGAGGGAGGCGAGAGAGATGTAGGGGGAGGGAGAGAGGTGGGAGACGGAGAGGGGGAGAGCGAGAGGGAGGGAGGGAGAGACAGACAGAGAGTGAGAGACAGACAGACAGATCTGAACCTGGGAATGTCTGAGTAGAAGCAGTGTTCTCTTAACTTCTCAGCCACTGCAATGTTATCTGCCTTGTGTTTTCAGCATGCACAACATAAGCAATGCTCTGTCAGTCAGAGATCATTGTACATTCTTTAGCGAGCATTGTAAAAGAATTTTATGAATTTGAAGTTTTATGATGATGTGATTTTATGAAGGCCCATGATTAAGCGAAATTTGTAAAATAAAATTTATAGAATGTGGTGTTTCGCTGGTTGATGGGTTGCAGCATTCTTTGATGATGCTTGAAGCTTTTTTAACTTTAGTTTTTTGTATTGTTTTCAATTTAAATCAAGAAATGATTTCCCAGGTGGAACGTGTAAACTCTTATGTTCAGGCGTGGTCTTGGATGGATATATACGGAGATGGTTTACCAAAAATGAAACGGTTATTCAATTTCTTTTTAAACATACTGATTTTTAATTCAGGTTCAAAGTGAACAAAACAGGTAACATAATTGAATAAATCACTGTTGAAGCATTTTAATATATATATATTAAAATCTCAAAGTAGAAGTGTTTATATCTTTATACACTTAAACTTGCAATCATGTACCCTTACGTCCATCTTCTGCAGCATTCAGACTTAGAATGAGGCATTCCTTTACAGAGGAAGTTTATTGATGTTTCCTTCACCATGGTAACAACACATTTCTTGTTGACTATGTCAGATGTAGCGACCAGTACAGTCGTTTTATTTATTTTTTAATGTTATTTCATTTTCTAAACTTAATTTAAACATTATTTAGTTGGAGAATGGTTGAAAATGGAGGCAATGGCCTTTCAAACTAGTTCCTCAATAATATAAAAAAAGTAAATGACGAGTGTCAATAAACCGGCTACAAATAGTTTTGGCTCTTATTTAGAACATATCCTGTAAGAAATTTTGTCTAAGTGCAACATCGGAGATACGCACAAGGGCTGACGAAACCTGCCGAAGTAGCATGCGCTCACATCAGAAGTGGCATGTGCCGACGTTAATAGCAGGCAGCTTTCAACACTGCCAACATTGATCCAACAGCTACACTACTTTTTGTTGCAATGGCAGGTCTTCTCTTATGTACGTTTTTAAAAGAATCGTCCGATATGACAACGATAGAGGACGTAAATCACAAAAAAAAGAATAAAAATAAAAATTAACAAGAAATAAAAAAATAAATAAAAAGTAAATCTGTAGTCAATGAACATTTAAACAATACCAGGTATTTTTGATTGATGTAGGATGGTATCGCACTCCTGGCACAACATTCTCATTCTCAAACTTTCGTCATACAGAAACTGCATGCACTTTTCCTCGTCTTCGCATAAAGGCGCAAGATCAATAACACTTATAAAACGATCCATTGGTTTCGGATACAACTTCCACCTAATAACTTTATTTACTGAATGCCAAGGTCCCGGTGGAATATTAATTTTCAGATTTTACAGTTAAGCTGCTACCTTCCTAACAATGGGTAACAATGGCACATGACTCTGCACCTCTGAAGTTTCAAACATCTGCAAAATAGATGCTTGGGTTGTTGGTCTAAGGGTTGGCCACAGAAGCTTATGCCAATAAGCGTGCCAGGAGCACTCCAACTGTGAGGTTACTTCGACAGGTTCTGTCAGCCCTCGTGCATGCCTCCAATGTTGGACTTAGACAAAATTTCTTATGGGACAGGTTCTGAAGAATATCCATAGTTTTTTACGATTAGTTTAAACAATTAACACTTAAACATTATTCAAAATAATGTTTAATTGTTGCATCATAAAACAATATTATTAATTTTTTCCCTTCATAGGCTGGATTCAAATGACTGTTACAGGAGACTGGATTATAATAATTGTTACTGTTGTGAACATAGCTTTCACAAAGATACCTGAAGCTCTTTGATTGACACAGAATCTGGAAGTGGCTCATTTTTGTGTCCAGGGCTAAAAACATATTTGGAAATTTTTTGCATAAACTGGCTACTGTTGTTCGAACTATGGTAATGTTAGGTGCAAGATGTAGGGCAATAGGGCTAGTCAGCAACTGTTCTATCGGTCTGTTATGAAGTTTCTCTGATTATAATACATAAAAAAACTGAAGCTAGTGGCTGAAGTATTTATAATTTTTTTTAAGGATAAGTGGATTTGGTCACAAATTATTATATTTTATTGTAATATTTCTCTTATTAAGTTGGATGAATAATACATGTGAAGAAATTTTTGTATATAACAGCAGTAATGTAAACTTACATGTTGATATATTCTGTTTCAGTCACATTTGGCAGAAGAGGCCAGTGCATATAAGGCGTTATGCGAAAGAATACTACAAATCCGTTTTCTGTTCAGAATCAATGGACAGTATGCTGCGCAAAGAAAAGGTGTTATTTTCAAAACATTTGGATGTGACATCATATATCGATGGGAAACAAGAAACACTCAATCCTGTTGGCCGGGCTATGCCTCGAGTTGTGTGGGACTTTTACGAAAATGGATATAGCATAAGGCTTCTAAATCTGCAAATATTTGATTCCAAAGTTGCACTTCTATGCTCCACTCTTCAGGAGTACTTTGGAAGTTTTGTTGGTGCAAATGCTTACCTCACACCTCCTAAAAGCCAAGGCTTTGCTCCACATTACAATGCCATTGAAGCATTCATCTTGCAAATAGAGGGCAAGAAACGTTGGCGAATATACCCTCCACGTTCAGAAAAAGAAATTTTGCCAAGGTTCTCTAGCCCAGACTTAAAGCAGGATGGGTTAGGAGATCCATGCATGGATGTTACGTTGGAAGCAGGTGACTTTTTCTACCTTCCTCGAGGCTTTATACATCAAGCAGATACAATGCCTGGTGAATACTCCTTGCACGTGACGGTATCCACTTACCAATGTACATCATGGGGAGACTTACTGGAGAAGGTGAGTATTTTATACATGCAATAGAAAATAAAATATTTGCTATCACTGAGGTCATACCTGTATTTGCTTGAGAATTTGATGGCATCATCTCTGCTCCTTGTGGGACTTGTGCCAAAAATCAGATGCGGAGTATAGCTGGAAGTACCCAAAAATGAGTCAAGAATACATAGGAACATATAGGCATAATAACACAGAGTTGTATGGGAGGGATTGCAGGCAGTGGTCTACACATGGCATACTTAAGGAGTGCTGGTACAGGGCTCACGAGAGATGTTCAGCAGCTACTTGCAAGTGCTTGAAACTTGCAGTTGCACTTTTAAGGCTTCAGTTTCGGGCGTATGGTTCTACTCCACAGCTGATTTTTAGTGCACAGCCCCACATAGAGCAGAGATGATGCCATCAAACTGTCAAGCGAACACAGGCGTGAGCATAGTGATAGCTCCTTTGTTAGGTTATTCAACCCCTCTATACAGGATGTAGCAAATATATATCAGAGTTTTGCGGCTATGTTCTTGTTATCTAGTAGATGAAAATAAGAAACACAAGTAATTGTTTTGTCCCTTGTATTTGCCTCTTGCAAATCTCCTAAATTTTTATAACATATTATTTATGATATAAATAATTAGTCACTTACCGCTTGAAGAAAATATAAGTGGAGAAACGTAGGTGCACGTATACACATGCGCAAGCAGACGACCAAGCCGGTTCTCGCGTTACAACCAACATTAGAAAGGTATATAAAACTTGTAGCCAACCTCTGCAAAAATGCCCCAGACATGTGACACAGTCTGTGTGCAAAGGAAAATGGTTTGAGCAGGCTAAGTTATCACCCAGTCAAATTTTGTTACTCGTGCACTGCTCTGCACATAAACAATCATATGGCACAACGATAATGGAGTGCTCCGTAGGAAATACATGTATGAGCTAAAGGACTGTATTGGACTGGTTCGGCTACTGCTGCGAAGTTTGCATGATGTCAAATGACACCAAGTATACTGCAAGGGGTGAAATTGACGGTCCCAGTCACGTCGTTCCAATCAACGAATGCAAAACAGGACGATGCAAGTTTCATCCTGGGCATGTCATAGAGGGCATATGGATCTTGGGAATGATCGATGTGGAAACAAAGGAGGTGCGAATGATGATATGCCCCAACAACAGAAGGGATGCAAATATGCTCTACAGTCTAATTGCAGCTCATATTATGAGTAACAAAATTTGACTGGGCAATAGTTTGCTAGATACAGTAATTTCGGGACAAGTAAGGCTGTTGGCAGCATTGCATTCAGTGGAGAAACAAGCATAGTTTGGCTGCACTGAATTCTTCAATATGGCTACATTATGCAGTAAGTAAATAAACAATAACTTTAAAAGAATGACCTCCAACGCGAAATTGCACTAAAAAGTAAAGAAATTATATTAAAAATCATCGTTCTATATAAAACATAAAAAAGTGTGAAGGAATTAGAAAAAAATTGCTGCGTCGCATATTAGAAGAGCCATTCAGACCTATAACAAAGCATATCCTGGAAATAGTTAGCACACCAAAAATTTTTGTTTTATGTAAATTGTGTGTTTTAATGAGATTTACAGTTTTTGTGTAGTAAAATTTTGTCTAAAAATCATTTAGTCACTAAAGAGAATCTCACGGAAAATTCAAGATATTTATTTTCTTTGTCATGTAAAATATCTTAGGGGGATGTTACCTGGTATCGGATGGAACTCTATATTGGACAGTATCAGTTTCTAGTTTTCAGAATGATGTGTCAGCAAATTTAGTTCAGGAAGTATTAGATCTTGAGGCAAGCCTGATAAGAACCATTATGTGGGTGTGAACAGACAATTGCCATGTATTAACGTTAAAGTATGGCAATAACATTGCTTTTGTTTAAATGTACTACATGTGGAGACTTGTTTACATTTTATGTTTAATGCACCCAAAGTCGAACAAGAGTTTGCAGTTAATGAAGTTTAAAGCAAAACTAGGCAATATGGAAGCAAGTTAGCACTACTGTGCACCTAAACACACATTTGGAGACACACAGAAATTAGTTTCTGCTGTAAATGAAACAAAAATGAAACCTGCCATGGGTACATTTAAAAGCATTTTTTCGGAAGAGGGAGATGCATTTTATAACCAAATAAGACTGTTAGTCATCTTATACCACTGAAAAAAATGAATTTTTTAAATTAGCACCAAGATGTGCAGAATGGGTCTTGTTAAGTCAGCATTTTCTTATTGTTGCATCTGTCCTTGAACTGCAACATTTTTAGTGCCTTAAGAGTTATTTTTTTCCTCAGCAGTGTTGTCACAAAGAGCTAATGAAAGTTCTTCAAATACCCAATATCTGAGGCATAGCCATCCACTTCATCATTCGGTTCTTTCAGGTTCACCATGCAGAGCCTCTCCATCATCCACTAAAACTAATCATTTAGGTAGGCCTAATCAGAACCCATACTTATGTGTGAGCCTAATTCAGAAACTTTGCCCAATTCCAAATGAAGCTATCATAAACTTGAACTTAAAGAAAAGATTTCGAGATCAGAAGGAAATTTTAACCTTAATCCCTTTCTAAAATAAAGTTTTGAGGAAAGGGAATAAAACTCAACTCTGTGATAATCAACAAATTTGCACAGAAAAGCATATCTCCAGAAAAGTGAGAAAGGCTCAAAGTGAAGGGGGGGGGGGGGAACAATTGCATCATTTGTGGTAAAAATTTCAGTGTAAACTGAATCCAGTGTCTCATATGCAAGGGTTGGGTCACTGAAAATTGTGCCGCTGTGGGTTCGTGGAATCAAAAGTCTTGTTTGCAGAAATTTAAAGTGCTCTTTGTTGCAGTAAACAATAACTTTGTACATCCCTTGCAGTAGTAAAAATGTAGTGACATACACAACAACCGCCTTCAAGGTCGTCTCTTTAATTCCGCCACACGTAAACAAAGAAAATAATTCACTGTGATACAGTTCAATAACCCTCACACAACTCTCACACTGCACAGCTGCAACTCAATTAAAAACTGACTACCAACTGACTCCGCTCTAACACTTTGCGGGCTTTTATACCTCCAGTCATTGTTCTAGAATGCAGTCTTTTGCGCGTGACAGCGAGACAAAGACAAAACTATCCAGGCATATCTCTGTCTCTTTCTGACTTTGTTTCTTTCTTTCGCTTGGCAAGCTTCAGTGCTCGCCCATGCACCGGCTTGGGCTTGTAGCTGCAGCAGAACAATGCCTCTGTGACACTGCTCCTTCCTCAAGGCTGGTTGTCCTGAACAGCACCATCGTAACGGGCCAGACGATCCAGGTGTACCACCATCTTCCCTTGGGGCACCTTCTGGATGCGGTAGACCACGTCATTAATCCTCTTCACCATCCGGTACGGTCCTTGCCATGGTTGCTGGAGCTTCGGGCATCGTCCCTTGGTTCAGGTAGGGTGGTACAACCAGACCAGGTCACCTTGCTGGAACTCTTGGTTGTTGGCTTGCCTGTCGTACTGGGTCTTCATGGTGTTGCTCGTCATCTGGATGTTCTGTTGAGCCATCTCATGCATGTGATGGAGATGGTCTACGAGGTTCCCACATACTCCTTTGCTGGCTGTTTTGCTTCTGGGGGGGCTTCCAAAAGCCAGGCCACAAGGCAGGCGCAACTCTCGGCCGAACATTAAGCTTGCTGACGTCATCCCAATGGTGTCGTGTGTTGACGAGCGGTAGGCCAGCAAGAATAGTGGCCTCTTGACGTCCCAGTCTCGCTGATGGCTGGCCACAACCTTCCTCAGAAGTTCTAGTGTCTTGATGTACCTCTCGGCCATGCCGTCTGACTGCAGAAGCAGAGGTGTTGTGCGGGTCTAGTTCACCTCAAGTCTTTTCAGTGCCTTGTTCATCAGGTGACACTCAGAATTGGTGCCCTGGTCGCTGTGGAGCTCTAACGGGACCCCACGAGACAGTCTGTAATCGTCTTCGCCTCCGGCCACTTGGTGAAGCAGTCCATGGCTACCATCATTTACTTGTTGCCTCGGTCGATCACTGGGAATGGTCCAGCTTAGTCGACAGTGATGCATTCGAATGGCGCTCCGACGTTGTACTGCTGCATGCTATCCCAGCTCCTAGTTGGGGGCCGCGACTCGCCGCACACCCGTTATATGGTCGTGACATCTCTCAGCGTTTGCTCGGAGCCTCAGCCAGTAGTAGCGCTGTCGGAGTTTGTTGATCGTTCAGTTTGCTCCCAGGTGTTGTCCTGAAGTACTGGCATGCACTTCCTCCAAGACTTCCGGGACCTCCTTACTCCCGGGAAGTACCAACTGCTCCCTCTGCGTCTTCCCATTGAGTAATTCGCATGCCCGGAACATTACGCCCTCTTTAGATTTCGGTGAGTCCCATTGGGCCAAGTACGACATACACGCAGCGCTTCTGAGTGCGATGTCCTCCCAGGTCGGTCTTGTCCCTGTCTCCAGTTCCCTCAAAAGTGGCCCCAAGTGGCCCCGCCAGCTGCTCCCTCCTCAGGGCTACTTTATCCCAAACTTCCGCAGGCACTGCCGTGACCACTCTGACAGCTGCGGCACGCTCTTTATCTTCCACCCTTGTGCATTGGCCGCATTCTTTTGTGCAGGGTCTTTGGGATATGGCATCTGCAATGGCGTGGCTCTGCCCTCTACGATGTTTGGAGGTGAAGTCGTACTCCTGCAGCCTCTGGACCCAAAAGGCTGTTTGGCCCTCCAGATTTCTAAAGGTGAGTAGCCAAGTTAGGGTGGAGTGGTCAGTCCTCAGGTGGAATGGCTGACCATACAGGTACTTGTGGAAGTGCTCCAAGGTGTTTAGTACTGCCAGCAGCTCTTGCTGGGTGACACAGTAGTTCTTCTCTGCCTTGGACAGCATCTTGCTGTAGTAAGCTATCACCTGCTCGTAGCCGTCCTGGACTTGGGATAGGGTGGCTCCAATGCAATGGTCGCTGGCGTCGGTGTGCACAATGAAGGCGCTGCCTGGTTGTGGGAATCCAGAATAGGAGCACTGCTAAGTGTCTGTTTCAGCTGCTCGAAAGCGTCATTGGCATCCTCCATCCACACATAAGGCCGGTGTTCTTCTGTCAGGTGGGTGAGGGGCTTGGCAATGTTGCAGAAGCCCTTTATGAAATGGTGGTAATAACTGCACAGCCCCAGGAAACTGCATAGTTCTAGCTTATCCTTTGGCCAGCCTCTCACGGCCTGTGTCTTCTCCGGGTCTGTGGCCACTTGACTTCCTTACAGAAAAGCTGGCACTTAGCGTTCAGCTTCAGGTTGGTCGCCTGCCATCTCTGTGTCACCTTGCTCAGGTTGTGGAGATGGTCTTTGAATGTCTTACTGACAATGATGTCGAGGTATAGCAGGCAGGCGTCATAATCAGTCGTCTTATTACTGACTCCATGAGGCATTGGACGGTAGCTGGTGCATTGCAGAGAGCAAAGGGTATAATTGTGAACTGCCAAAGTCCTTGGCCTTTCGAGAATGCTGTCTTGTCCTTGTCTCTCAGGTCTAGATCCACCTGCCAGTAACTCGACTTCAGGTCCAGGGTCAAAAACCACTACGCACCAGCAAGCATGTCCAGGGTGTCGTCAATCTGGGGTGAGGGAAAGCAGTCCTTCCTGGTGACAGCGTTCCTGTAGTTCACACAGAAGCGCAGCTCGCCATCCCCATGAACCAAATCTCCAGTGTATTTGTGAGCTGTGCACGAAATTTTGTGACCACTACCATGTCATAGCATGTCAGCAGATAGCAGTATCCATAACGGCTTACTTAAAAAAATTGAAGAATGGCAATGTTGAAGTTAACTTTACATTATGCACATTGTGCGCTTTTCCTACTATTAGTATATTTGGTGATCGAAAATTTGCTCCGCACCAAGATTTCCCTATAGTCGGGAATTCCGGTGGCAGCATTGGATGCTGCGAGGTTCAAATATGACATGCTTGAAAGATAAAGCTGTTGAAAATGTTTACCATGTTCTTGAAGATACAGATTCACTCATTTTCTAGAACTTTCAAATGCTGTAATTAATGTCTCCTTTGTTATAGATGTTATGTAACCTTCTATAGTCGTTTTCAGCTCATTAATTGTTTTTGGATTGCCCTTGTAGATGCTTTAGCTGCTTCCCAAAGAAAATAATCGGGAGGAGTACGATCAGGAGACCGCAGAGGCCACAGTCCTTTATTAATTAGTCTTTTCCGAGAAAATTCCACTAACAGTCCCATAGATTTATGTGATGTATGAGGAGTGGTGTTATCTTGTTGAAAAAATGCACCGTTCACTTCATCTTCATTTAGCTGTAAAATAAATAGAAAAATAAAATCCGAGCAATAAACATCTGAATTAACTGAGGTGTCAAAAAAACTTGGCCCAATAATTCGAGAGTGAAAAATTGCACACCATACGCCAATTTTCTGTGAATGTAAAGGGGTTTCCTGAATAGCATTGGGATTTTCAGTAGAACATATTCATGTATTTTGTGAATTTACACATCCTGATAAGTGGAACCAAGCTTCAACAGTAAAGAATGTCCTATCTAACACATCAATTCATGATGCAAAATAAACCTTTGGAACCATTCACAATACTGCACTCTTTTCCTGTGATCTGTGGGTTTTAAATTGTGCATGACTGACCTTTATATAGGTACAAACTGAGTTCTTTTTTGAGTGCTTTGTGTGCGGAACCATAAGAAATATCACATTGTTCGGCCACTTTGCTTATTGATTTCTGTCTATTCTTGAGTGGTAGGCTAGTACCCCAGTATGGAGGGAGTTATTGATGACCCGTTATTTCATTTCCCACCTATGACATTGAGTTTTTTAGTTCTGATTCCACCTTTCAAGAGCGTATATGTTTAATTTAAATGTTCTGATATGAGGTCTTATAAATCTATTGTGTTTGTGCCATTCTGGGTAAAAACATATATAGCATGGGTATACATTATACAAGTTAAGCGGAACTGTAATTGAATGTTGCAAGGGGAATTAAGCAACTTCATGTTCGTATGTTTTCATCCGCTAGATGAAAAAGAGTATTTCATAGTGTGACTTTGTGGGCTCGTGATACTAAAAGTGCAGGTTACAAACACTAAAAATTGCTCTTTATTTCCATAGAAATTAATCTGACAGTCCAGAACTATGTCAAATACACAATACAACTTGCAAGGTCATCGACCACAAACACAGCTCACACAGTTGTTCACGCATACGCGTCTCATTACTGACTGCCAGTGGCAGAAGGCGACTCCCTTTTTATAGATTACTCACTATCCGGAATGTTCTCAAACAATCAAGATGGTGCTAGAAGAAAGACGAACTCTCTAGAAATCCGTCTCCTTCTCCCCACCGTTTCGGCAAGGTTTTATCTCCACACTGCACTGTTCGTCTCTTTGATCTCGTTGCCTGCGCTGCCTCAAATCAACAATGCGTTCGCGACAATAGTTTGCAAATGCATTTGTTACATTCTCTATCTTTGATATAAACTTACATGGTGAAAAAGAACCAAATTGTTTCCAAGCAGATGTTTCATGGTCTGTCATGTCAAATGTTTTTCTTAACATAGTTTTATTCTACTAACACACTGCTTTTACAATTCACAGGAATTTTTAAACAGTACTAATTACTCTTAAACGCATTAACGAAGATGTAGTTATGCTACACATTTAAAGTGTCATTTTGTTCTGAAATGGTTATAACTTACATAAATTTAGAAGTATCCTACTTATGTACTTTACTTCCTTGTTAACTTTTTTGTTATCAGTGATGTACAACAATTATTTGTATTCAATAATATGTTCTGTATAACTTACACCTGGTTTTGTGTGCATCATCTTAAATTATTATTATTATTATCATCATCATCATCATTATTATATCGTAATTATTAATGACCATTTATTAATATTGATGGGTCTAGTACCACTAATTGTATCATTGTAATTATTTGCATCTTATCCATTATAATTGCTTCTGACTTGTGATCTTCAATAACACCAACTGTGTATATTGTATGATTGAAAATTAACTAAACTAAAAGTAATGAGCATTCTGGAGGATGATACCTTTATGCTGCTATATGACATGAAATACATGTAATTGTAAATTCAGTATTTTTTCTCTGTTTCCTTATAAATGCATAACAGAAGCTTCCAACAATCCATGTTTCCTACCATAGAAATTACATACATTTGCATGTATGCTATGAGCTTTCTCATTTGGAGTTGTCTGAAGCACTGAAGAATGCTGACCAGTTTTTCAGGTCTCCTTATGCCTGGGTTCAAATATTTTATGCAGTATTACCAAGCTTTAGCTAAAGGAAAGGATGGGGACATATAAAACAAGCAGCAATTTTTGTGCTGTTGAAACCATGCCACCTGTAAATTAATCAAACTGTTATATTATGTATGGAATTATCCAAAGTTGAAAATTGTTCCAATTTGTAAGGACTATGACACAATGAAGCACAAAATTAAGAGTCAAACTAATACTCAATGCTCCACTTATTGCTAGTACTTACCAAGAACGCATGAAGAAGCCTGATGAAGAATGTCGCAGTGTGGTGGAAGTGTATAAGTGGAAAGAAGAGTTGCATAAAACATTTGTTAATGAATTGAATTCAGAGAGTAGTAAAATCTTACAAGTGAGGCTACAAAGCTTAACTGAGAATAAAATAGAGCAAGCCTTAGAGGCACTGGAATATATTGTTAAAAGGGCAGGGGCCGGTATGAAAATGGGGGTTTCTAAAGGCATCAGTAGGCAGTGGTTTGACAAGGATTGCTAGGTGGCAAAGGCAAGAGTAGCACAGGAATTAAAGAACTGGCGGCAATCAGGGGAAAAAGAGGAAAGGGAAAATTTCCTGATCTTGAGGTGGGCATACAGGTGTCTAATGGAATAAAAAAAGAGGGATTGGGGTGAGAAAATAGGCAGAATGCTAAATGAGGCAGCAAGAATACATGACACTAAGAAAATTTGGTCAGTAATAAGAGGGCTATATAACGATGTGGGGAGAGATGAGTATATAGGTGCAGATCAATGGTGTGCATACTTTGAATCACTGTTAGGACAAGATAATTATATCAGCGTGGAAAGAAGTTTTTTAGGGGGTCCGTAAATAAGAAATGAATTAGATACATCTCGGATGCTGAATTTTGTGAACAAATAAGGAGGTTAAAAGCTAACAAAGCTAGTGGTATTGATCGGTATACCAGGAGAATTTGGAAGGCTTGGTCACTCGATGAAACTAGGAGGAAAATAGTGATAAAATTATTCAATAAAATAATGGAAGAAAAGAAAATTCCTAGGAAATGGAGGACAAGCATGGTATTGCCAGTTTACAAGGGAAAGGGAGATAAAAATAATGCAGCTATATTCAGAGAGATTAGTTTATTGTCTATTCTAGGGAAGATTTCCACTGCAAATAGGTTGCAAAATTGGGTTGAGAAGGAGAATAAACTATCGGAGTTCCAAGCAGGTTTTAGACCGGGCAGGAGAATATCGGACAACATCTTTATTATTAAAACAATTTTACACAAATATCTGAGCAATAAAAGGGGAAGGGTGTATATGATATTGTAACTTTGTGGGTTCGTGAAATTAAAAGTCCAATTGCACAAACTAAAAATGTTCTTTATTTCCACCGAATTACAGTTGAACACTTGCCAATTCCACAGAATTACATAGCGCACACAATTACAATTCACCAGTTCGTCTGTCACAGGTCCACTCTGCACTCGCAATTACACGCAATTCCTCTGATGCGCGTACACAGTCTTCCGGTCTGTTCCCTCACTGGGCGCTCCTCACGGCTGCTCGCCAAGAACTGAACTGAACTGACTCGCCAACTAGAGGCCTTATATAGGGAAGATCGCCGCTTCTGGAAACTTCGCGGTACGCACAATTATCCCGAGGTTTTGAGACGTCTGGTGGGAGGGGAAGGAGACAGTACAGGACTCCCGACATTTACCTACTCATCCCTTCAGTTAGTGACACGAGACAAATGAGTAGGTGTGGTCTGAATGCTTCCCCTCTGGCCCTACTGCCAGCCGGTTTTATAGGGAGTTCCGTCGTTTGGGTGACAATATTTATTGATCTAGAAAAGGCATTTGATTCTATTAATAGAGATGCATTGTGGATAAAATTAAGCAGTAAGGGGATAAGTCAGGCATTTAAAGGAGTAATTAAGATGATATACCAAGAGAATGAGTTGTATATAAAACTACCAGGCAACAAAGTAACTAAATCTATATCGAGTAAGGCAGGAGTACGGCAGGGATGTAAACTTAGTCCAGTATTATTTAATCTCTATATCGATGGAATTTTAGAGGAGATATCAAGTTGTAGGGTACATTCACCAGTTATTAATAATAAAGAAATACCGGGGCTACTGTTTGAAGATGACCTAGTAGTTGGGCCCATATCAAGTGGAGGGCTAAGAAGAGCAATCGAGGCAGCCAATTCTTATTGCAATAAATGGAGTTTGAAAGTGAATGAAAACAAAACAAAGATTATGGTCTTCAAAAAAGGATACAGGTTGCGTAAGGATGAGAAATGGGAGGTTAATAGAAGAGAAATATAGGTAGTAAGGAGATTTGATTATTTGGGCACAAGATTGAGTTCAGATGGCAACTGGAAAGAACAAAAAAAGATGTCTGCGGCGAAAGGTAAAATGGCCATGAGAGTGATAAAGATCATGCTACAGTAAACTGCCAGATATAAATGTCGAACGGTTGGAGAGAATTTATACGGCAGTAGTAGAAAATAGAATGTTACATGGATCAGAGGTTTGGGGAGTAGATGATGCTTAGAGAGAGACTGATAGAGTGCATAGATCCTTTTGTAAATACATATTAGGATTACCATTAGCATCACCTAATGGGGCAGCACAATTAGAACTAGGCAGGCATTCTACTAAAATTAAAATCTTGTCAAAGACAATGAAATATTTATACAGAATCACTAACTTGGAAGATGGCAATATAATTAAAGAATGTTTTCATAGTCAAAAGAGAAGTAACTGGTAGGGGGGGTGGTCTTGGCCACATAAAATGTATGACTTGTTGAAGCAGATAGGTATGGGTCAGTCTTTGATAAATGCAGAGTATGGGTATTGACGCTTCTGGAAAGAAGTTAAGCTAAGATTAGAAGATATTGACAGACAAGACATTTTCGCCAATACAAGTGACAAAAGCTCACTGAGATTATATAGAGAAATAAAAACAACCTGGGGGAGGGAAGGGTATATAGATATATGTTGTAAGTCGAGAAGGTTTTGTCTTGGGTGAGAACAGGAGTGAGAAACTTGAAAGGTATAGATCAAGAGAGGGAGCTAGATAAATGTCCATTGTGTGGAGAAGAGAGTGCAGATTTCCATTGTATATTAAATTGTAGTCAAACACAGATATGGAGAGAGCAGGCTTATCTACATAAATGGGGCAATTTGGGGGATGAAGGAATGATTAGAAAAATGTTGTCAGTAAAAGGAGAAAAGAACAGGAGAAATATAGGGAATTATTTTGGGAAAGTTAAAGAGAGATGGCTAAGAAAAATTAAGAGAAAAATGTAGAGTGTAAAAAGGAGCAGAGGGCCTCCAATACACAAAGACCTAGGGTTAGGTGTATGGGGACCGAATTACTATTCAATGGTGGGCAACATGATAGGATTTTCAGGAATACATGGCATATTTCAGTATGGATTTTATAATTGTAATGTTGATTTGGTATTTCCATTTGTTGATGTAAAAGGAAATAAATTGCTAAATTACCAAAAACGCGTTTCGTTAGGATCTTCCTAACATAAGCTGTTGTCGACTAATGGATGTTGGTTTGGTGAACTTATTGGAGACGACAGGTGCCTCTCTGTCAGTATCTTGATGAACTTGAAGTTTGGGTTCTCTTCAAAGGTAGTGTTGGAAGTTGAACAATTTTCTTTCATATTTCTTTATGAAAATTTCTTCCCAAGTGGACAGCATTTTTGGACATTTTTGGATATTTTTATAAGTGGATTTCTTTGTTCCTGATGTTCCTAAAATGCTCGTCTGCCTCGGTAATGTAGATGGTAGCATGTCTGCCTCACGTTCAAGAGGTCCCGAGTTCAAATCTCGGTTAGGCTGAGTTACCTGGATAAGGTTTTTTCTGGGGTTTTCCCGTAGCTCCATGGACCCTGGTCTCATTTGAGCATCATTTCACCCATTCCATTGATCGTCCGATGTGATTTTGGCATTGGAGGACGTATATTAACCCCCCTGTAAAAGTTGTCACAGCCTTTGCAGTTTATCTGGTATCCACCTGATTTTTTGTCTGTGGGTTATCTCCTTTGTATTATGTGATTTCAAGAGGTGTTGTACACTAAATTTGTTCTGTGGGGCCAAAGTTATGTTGTGCTCTTTGAAGTCTTTTTGGAAAAGGTGTGTAGCTCTGGGATGATATGTAAATTTTCTGTATGAGGTTTCATTGCTAATTGGGGAGAGAGTAGTTACTTGTTTGCATCTTTGTTGTCCTTTGAATTTATCTTTTTTTACCAATTCAGTCTAGAATCCATTGTATTCTGCAATGTGAATTATATTATTGTACTCTTTGATATATTCCATCTTGCTTAAAATACATTAACCAGCCTATAAGTTAAATTGTTGATAACAGCATGCTTGTGTTGTCTTGGGTTGTATCCATCTGCTTTTATGAAATTTTCTGTTTGTGTTTCCTTCCTAGGTATGCCAAATTCTAGTTTTGTATGTTTTCTTATTTGTTTCAAATGTAACAAAGGGATTTCATTGTATGTCTCTTTTTGTATGGAAAATTTTACTGCAGGATTTTTAAACTAAGTATGTTTAATGCATCATCCACTTGTCTCTCATTTACTATTGCCCAAATGCTATCAATATCTTCTTGATTCACTTTTGTGCTAATTTGTTCTGCACTGTCCCTACGCTTCTTTCAAGTTTATACTTTCATACAGAAAATTTACATATCATCCTAGAGCTACACACCTTTTCCAAAGAGTCTTCAAAGAGCACAATATTACTTTGGCCCCACAGAACAAATTTCGTGTACAACTCCTTTTGAAATCACTTAATACAAAGGAGATACCCACAGACAAAAGGTCAGGTGTGTACCGGATAAACTGCAAAGCCTGTGACAACTTTTACATTGGTAAAACTAAAAGGAATTTGAACATAAGGCTTGAAGAGCATTTTAGGAACATCAGGAACAAAGAAATAGATAAATCAGCGGTAGTGCACCATTTTTGGAAGGATAATCGCAAAATAGAACGAAAATTCCATGTATTAAAAGGTGTCCAAGGTCCAGCTGCATTAACCACGTGGGAAGAAATTTTCATAAAGAAATATGAAAGAAAATTGTTCAACTTCGACACTACCTTTGAAGAGGACCCAAACTTCAAGTTCATCAAGATACTGACCAACAGAGGATATCAAGCAGTTCACCAAACCAACATCTATTAGTCGACAACAGCTGATGATAGGAAGGTCCTAACGAAATGCATTCTAGGTAAATACTAGCAATAAGTGGAGCATTGAGTACTAGTTTGACTCAAAATTATATTAATTGAAAATTGTTTCTTACAGTAATATTTTGCATTTTGCTTCAACCAGAGTAATTTCTAAGTTAATGGCAATAATAATAGAAATAGGGAACTGAAAGAGTGAGTAAAATCATGTAAAGCCTTCAAGATTTATGTTCAAAGTAGTACAAGTTTTTCCATTTTAAATTAATGTTTTGAACACAAATTCTGCAAAAAAAAAAAAAAAAAAAAACAGTTCAGTATTCATTTTTTTATTGACTTCATTTTATGTTTGTTTTCTATTTCTAGATGCTTCCCTCAGCACTGAAAATAGCAATGGACGAAGATGTAGAATTCAGGGAAGGTTTGCCTGTTGGATATTTGAACTACCTGGGAGTTGTGCATTCTGAGGAAGTAACAACAGAACGAACAAAATTTATAGATAAAGTGAAATGGTTAATGAGAAAACTGGTAATTTTCGCACCTATTGATGCAGCAGTTGATCAGATGGCGAAAGATTTTATGCATGATGCATTGCCACCTGTTTTAAGCACTGGTTAGTATATTAATAAAATTTACTTTGTAATTGAGCCCATTTAAATAGAAAGTAATAGCTAAGTATAATTTATTTTTAGAGGTATATTGTGTAGTGCTCACCATCCGCTATGCTCATCTAATCGGAAAACTGAGGCTACTCAAAGGGAAAAATAGTTCCATCTGAAGCATATTTATATAATGGGAGAGTCAGTGAATAGGAATCCTCAGTGCAGTGTTTTTCCCTGGGCACGTGGATATAACATGATTCAGCACTGCTGTTGTAAACAAGATCACACTTCTGACGCAGTATTTCTCTGCTCTAGAAGTGCTGTATTGGATTGACAGGATATGATGTAGTTAAGTTGTTATGAATTATTATTTTGTCCTGCACTTAGTCACAAAGTATACTACTGTACAAAACTTGCGGAAACAAATAGAATTGGCATATTTGATGAAACTTGAATCATATGTAGAGAGAAATATTGTAATAAGTAACTAAATGAAATATGCAATAAGACGAACAGAAACTATACTTTTATTCATAAACAATGAGTTATATTAAAATCACTATGACATATGATTATCATCTAGATATTACAAAAATAGAGGCAAGGTTCTTAACAGGGTGTATGTTCATCATGGACAGTTCCTATGTTGGCCACAAGGTTGGTAGAGTATTCCATTCCTCGGCCGTGCTGTTGACTACTGTTGGAAGATCATTGGTACATGTGGACATGTAGCAGTGCATCTCCTCAAAGCAACCTGTGCTCAATGAGAAAATCAGGAAAATGGGCAGGCCAGTCCATTTGCCAAATATCCTCTCACTCCAACTGATTCTCTACCTGCACTGTTTGATGTGGTTGCATATTGTCATCCTTAAAAATGAAGTCGGGTCCCTTAGTATCCCTGAAAAGATATACATGGGAAAGGAGTATAACACAGTAAGTTTTTTTAAAAAAAACAATAACAAGGAATTGGAAGGAGAGATTGTAGTTGGAATTTGGGGGCCTCTTCTGGATGTAATGCGGGTGGCTCTCATAGCTGAGGGCCACCTCTGTGCCGCAGCAGTGAGCAGGAACCTGGGCAGTAAATCCCGGGAGACCCTGACGATAACAGTGGTGTGAGTAGCAGAGACTTGTCGGCGGTTGAGGAGCAGCGATGGCAGTTGGAGTCGGTCGGCTTGGTGGCAGTGCTGGCGAGGCTGGAAGTTCATCTGCGATGTGAGTTATTGGCGAAGGCACTTACGGCTGCGTTGTAATTGTGGCTGGCGGTGTTGTGCTGGGTGACCCAGGTGCCAGGTGAGACAGCGGTGCCATGGGCGCCTGGTGGGCATCCAATCCAGTAGGGGAAGTGGGCCTCCATGAGGAGTTACTTGCCCAGAACTTCCAGGCCAGCTCCGCGGGTGGCTCCCTCTCTCAGCTGCTGGTATTGGCAGAGAGGCGGGAGATGGTACCCGAGAGCTGGCAGGTGATGGCTGTTGCGAAGCTTTCTTTGCTGGCTGGCTGGGCTTCTTGCATGATGCAGCGTTTTTCTTTCCCATTTTTGAAGTCTGTGTTGTGAGATCAAAGTTCTGAAGTCTACGTTGTGATTTTGACTGCTTGAAGTCTCGGAGAGAAGTCCACACAGTAAGGTGAGTGTACCTGTTCAAAGATATGGAAGTTGGTACGCCCTGCAACATTATGCCTCCTTACACCATAACATCCAGACCACCAAAATGTTCATGTTAAAGGATGTTACTGGGTGCATTATGTATGTAAATGAAATGTACAGTGTTTAACACCCGCTTTTACTATATATATATATATATATATATATATATCACTACAGGTGGTGACACAATGATACATGAGATGAAGATGGATCACTGGTAGAATGGGATGGGGAGGAAAACCAGAGATCCCAGAGGAAACCAGCCCCAGCGCCATGTTGTCCACAAATCCCACTTTGCGGTTGCCTGGGATTGAATCCGGGCTGTCTTGATGAGAGCCAAGCCTTTAACCACTGAGCCATGGCATGCGTTATGTATTCTCACCTCTTGCCATATGAGAGTATGTCAAGAATTACTACTCAGAGTGAATCTGCTTGCATCTGAGAAGAGCACGACTCGATTCCTCATTGGTCCAATTTTGATGCTATTGGGGCCATCAGAAACAGTGCCACTCCAATTTTGATGCTCTTGGGGCCATCAGAAACAGTGCCACTGATGTGCGGGTGTCAGTGTAACGCGACCGCTGGAACACCCTGTGAAGCAGCTGGGAGCTTGAGACAGGGAAGGTTCGGTTAGCCACGGCCTCGCCTCGTTTGTCCTATAGTGGTGACAGGCTGTGGTCAGGGGAAAAACATGACTGTGCCGTATGTTTCCTTACACCTGGTTCTCGATCTTTCTGTTACTAGAACAATCCTGTAAACACCAGAAGTTGGCGATATTCCTATTTAAAGAGGGTTACAGACAGACAGAGCGAGAGTTGGTCAGTTAGTGAGTGAGGAGACAGTCGCAGTTCTTGGTGTAAGAAGGCAGTGTTAGTCAGTGACGTGTTAATGAACGAGAGGATTGTGCAACGGAAGAATGCAGTGCTAGTGTACGACGCATCGGAAGACTGTACGAACTGTGTATGTGTATCGGAGTTTATGTAACCGCGAGTACAAGTGAAATTGTAACGGACGAACTGGTGAATTGTAATTGTGTGCAGCACGTAATTTGGTGTAATTGGCAAGAGTTTAACTGTAAGTCGGTGGAAATAAAGAACATTGTTGAGTGGTGTAATTGGACTTTTTATTTCACGAACCCACAAAGTCACACTGGTGTCAGGAAGCGGGAAAACAACATCACCGAACATTGCAACCATGGACGCGGCATTGGAAAATTTTTTCGAGAAGATGATGGAAATGAAGGCCGAACTAATCGGGAAGATGGAAGAAATGCAGGCCGAATTAACAGAGAAGCTGGAGACTAGAAATAACCTGGCCGCGGAACTGAAACTAATCAGGACGGCTAGGGACAACATCGCCGAGAAGATGGAACAAGTGAAGGCCGAGTTAACCACGGAAATGAGAGCAGCGAATGACGGTCCGGCTACCGAAATGAAGGTGGCGAACGAGGCTCTCGCCGCCAAGTTTGAAGAACAGTTGGCCGGCGTGAGGGATGACGTGACGGAGATGGGCAAGCGGAAGGGTCAAGTAGACGAACGCCTTAATGATTTAGAGGAAAAGGCCGACAACATCGCAAAACCCCTCACCCGCCTGACGGAGGAAAACCGGCCTTATGTGTGGACGGAGGACGCCGAAGACGCTTTCCAGCACCCGAAGGGGACCCTGTGCAGTGCTCCAATTTTGGGTTTCCCACAACCGGGTTGCGCCTTCATTGTGGACACCGACGCTAGCGACCATTACATTGGAGGTGTCCTACCGCAGATCCAGGACGGCCATGAGCGCACAAGAGTGGAAGAGAAGGAGCGTACCGCAGCAGTCCGAGTAGTTGTGGCAGTGCCTGCTGAAGGCTGGGATAGCGCAGGCCTGAGGAGGGAGCAGCTGGCGGACGCAGACTTGGGGCCACTCTTGAGGGAAGTGGAGGCAGGGACGAGGCCAACCTGGGAGGACATCGCACCGAGGAGCGCCACCTACAAGTCGTACTGGGCCCAATGGGACTCGTTGAAGTCCAGAGAGGGCGTGCTGTTCCGGGTATGGGAGTCACCCGATGGGAAGGCGCAGAGAGAACAGTTGGTACTTCTCCGGAGCAAGATCCCGGAAGTCTTGGAGGAAGTGCACGCCGGTACTTCAGGAGGACACCTGGGAGCGAACCGAATGATTCACAAACTACGGCAGCGCTACTTCTGGCTGAGACTCCGAGCAGATGCTGGTGGTACACCTGGACCGCCTCGCACGCTACGATGGGGCTGTTCGAGGCGAACAGCTTTGAGGAGGGAGCAGTGTAACGCGACCGCTGGAACACCCTGTGAAGCAGCTGGGAGCGGGAGACAGGGAAGGTTCGGTTAGCCACGCCCTCGCCTCGTTTGTCCTATAGTGGTGACAGGCTGTGGTCAGGGGAAAAACATGACTGTGCCGTATGTTTCCTTACACCTGGTTCTCGATCTTTCTGTTACTAGAACAATCCTGTAAACACCAGAAGTTGGCGATATTCCTATTTAAAGAGGGTTACAGACAGACAGAGCGAGAGTTGGTCAGTTAGTGAGTGAGGAGACAGTCGCAGTTCTTGGTGTAAGAAGGCAGTGTTAGTCAGTGATGTGTTAATGAACGAGAGGATTGTGCAACGGAAGAATGCAGTGCTAGTGTACGACGCATCGGAAGACTGTACGAACTGTGTATGTGTATCGGAGTTTATGTAATCGCGAGTACAAGTGAAATTGTAACGGACAAACTGGTGAATTGTAATTGTGTGCAGCACGTAATTTGGTGTAATTGGCAAGAGTTTAACTGTAAGTCGGTGGAAATAAAGAACATTGTTGAGTGGTGTAATTGGACTTTTTATTTCACGAACCCACAAAGTCACACTATTGGGGCCATCAGAAACAGTGCCACTCCAATTTTGATGCTCTTGGGGCCATCAGAAACAGTGCCACTGATGTGCGGGTGTCAATGGTACACAATGCACCATTTGTGAGGCAAAGAGACCACCTCTGTGTGCTGTTGTGCCACAGGTAGTTTGAGATTGCATGTCTAGCAGTCATTTATGTATGGTTGCAACTGCATCTACTATTAGATATTGTGAGTTTGTGAAATTAAAAGTCCAGGTTACAAACACTAAAAATTGTTCTTTATTTCCGTAGAAACACACTTCGTTGAACCCTACTGTACCAGTACATCACAAACACAATACAACCTGCAAAGTTATCAGCCACAAAGTTCACAAAGCTGTTCACACACATGAGTTCAATTAACAACTGTTCCCTTGATCAGCTACAGCTTCCTTATTTATAGCTTACTCACTATCCGGAATGTTCTCAAACAATCAAGATGGCGCTAGAAGAAAGACAAACTCTCCAGAAATCCATCTACTTCCCCCACCGTTTCAGCAAGCTTTTATCTCCGCACTGCACTGCCCGTCTCTTTGAACTCGTCGACTGCGCTGCCTCGCCTCAACAGTGCGTTCGCGTCGATATGATCCTTTCTTTCCTGCACAATGTAGCAGTCATCTGCTGCTGTTCTTGAATGAGATCAGCAACCTCTTCTTTGGACAGCAGTGCCTGTGTAGTTTGGAAGGCTCCCATGCACATTAAACAATGCTGTGTGTTCCTGGGCAATACTCGTCACATTTTATCCTTCTTCCAGTTTCCTGGGGAATCTTCACCATGTGAAGTTATCCAAATGTTTCTTATGAGTCATATTGAAAGAACAAAAGCACTACAGTGCACCATAACAGCTCGCTGATTACCACACATTGCCTTGTTCTTGTTTCTTCAACTGCCCTGTGTTGTGAGAACAGATCTATTTGGCGCTATAGTCTCACTGAACTCACAGCATATGACGTCCAACTTTCTTTGTATGTGTGATAGACTGGCAACATGCTTCCACGCCTCCATTCATTTCCACCAAGGTAGTTAATATGTTAATTTATCTGTCTCATCCATAGGTTTTTTCACATCAGTTAATATTATGGTTCAGTATATTCCTACTGCTTAGCTCAGTGCACTGTAGCATTCCTACAGTCAGCTCGTAAAGTGAAATTATAATTTCCAGAAAAACTAGCAGGTGTAAAAGTTCCAGGTCCTATAAACTTAGCAATACATTTCAGGCCGCAGGAAATTAAAGCCACATAAAATAACAGGTGATCTGTAATTAGGTGTACATTTTGTGAGTGTAATCTCAGTAGTGGATACAGTAACAAAATAGACAAATTTAATAGATGGAGTCAACCTGAAAAATTCAATGCCATGGCCGGGATTTGAACCACAGATCTCCTGGTTTTTCCGTCCAGTCGCTCTTACCCATTGAGCTACCATGGCCAACTTGCCGTCATGACATGAAATTCTATCTATCAAAAACCTTTGCCTATACACGGCTAGTGTGAAGAAATTATTAATTGCAATCAATTAACTAAGACAAATTTAATATTTTTAACAGGCACGGCTTGGTTCCAACTTAATGGTTATGTGTGTACACAAAATCATTATTGGAGCTCTGACAAACCTAATATTGTCCATGAAATATCCCTCCAGGATGACGCTCTCCAGAGGCCTACTTAGGTGTACTGCATTTGACAGTTCATGTGCTTGAACCAAAATCTCTCAATTGGGTTCCCCTTTGTGTGTGTGTGTGTGTGTGTGTGTGTGTGTGTGTGTGTGGGTGCGTGCATTCGTGCATACATGTGGGGGAGGGTGTGTGTGTGTGTTAGTTATTTACTTACTTCCTCCAATGTTAAGTCATATTGGACAATGTATGAAATGGGTAAAATGATACTCAAATGAGTGCGAGGTCCATGGAGCCAACATTCGTCTTTCAGGATAAGGGAAAACCTCGGAAAAAGCCTTATCCAGGTAACTTGCCCTGGCCAAGATTCGAACTCAGGACCTCTTGAACCTGAGGCAGACACACTACCATCTACGCTACCGAGGTGGGCACTGGGTTCCTATGAGAGTTTATGTGGAACACCCATAACTTTGATCGAAAACCATGCTTGACCTATTATAACATTCCTCTCTGAATACAGTCTAATGGGTGCCATTGTGCAGGATGGCAGATGGGAAAACTTTGGGGGTGACTGGGTAATGCGTAATTCTCAGCCCCCATTAAGCATTTAGGGCGTGTTCATATCCAGTGACAAACGTCAGCTCCCGGAAAGGGCCATTGCATAAGCTAATACACTCCTCAAGACAATTGGGTTCTTCTATCTTTATACTGGGAAGTGTGACCTTGAGGCAACTAAAGTCCAGGACTCTCATCTAAGTCAGGGTAGCACCCAGGATATAAGCACACCATCGGAGATGACTTCAATAGTGAAAGATTATATCACCAAGATGATTATGCACTCAAAACCACACCAAAATAAAATTGCAGTAAAAAAGGTAGCCATTGTGTTGGTCCATGCTACTTGGTTGGAACAAGAACTAAAGAAGGAAGAAGAAAGAAGATTGACAAGAGTTAATCCCTTTGTCATTGAAAAGTGATTGATTATACAGGATTGCTGGGCTGGTGAAATTATGTATTTAATCATAAAATGACACGCTTCTGGTAGAAGCTAATTCATCCTCCCAGGCTGCGAAGATATTTAAAACAACAATGCTACCCAGCTATTCATTTCATGTTGAGATGTACAGGACTCTGAACTTCTTGCGTGGTTTCATAAACATTAGCGCATTGGATGGTATGTCTAATGGGAGATTCAGGAGAACCTTGATGATCAAGGTATGACTGCTGTGTTTTGAGTTCAGCGGGAGAAGCGAGGGGAATTGGTGCCTATGGTTACCTTATTCCTGACCTTTGGTCAAAAGAATCTGCCACAAAAGATTAAGGGAAGCTAGAGCCTGTTGAGGTTAGACCATATATTCGCGGCCCGATAAGATGCTAAAGTATCAGCACTTAAGTCACACCAGTGACTTCGGCAACAGTGTGCCAAAATGTATGAACTATGGAGAGTCCGTGCATGATAATGCAGGTACATCATCTCCAATCCTTGAAACACTTTAAAAAATCATTTTTTGTGATCTTGTTCAACTCCTCCTTCGATGCCTTCTTTATCTCCTCAATTGTTGCATAGCATCGTCCTTTCAATGGGCCTAGGTGGCGTTTAGATCATGCCAACTGGAACCTTTACATCCAGTTGGCTACTTTTAATTATAACTAGCACAGCTCTGTGGATTATTAGTCCACCATCTCACAGAGACAATTGCTTATTTCAGTTATTTGATGGAAATTTAATCATTTCTTCACACTAGCCGTATATAGGTTAAGGTCTTTGATAGAGAGTCAACATGAAAAATTCAATGCCATGGCCGGGATTTGAACCACAGATCTCCTGGTTTCCGTCCAGTTACTCTAATCCATTGAGCTACCAGGGCCAATTTGCTATCATGACATTAAATTTTCCGGTTGATTCATATATTTTCCCGGTCAACCACTAGGGGCTCTTGCATTTGAGATACACTGTTTATGGCAACTTACTATCGTAAGTACTTGAGTCCCAGGCTTCATCATTTAACTCTTATTAACCATTCTGGATGGAAACCTGAAGATCCGTGGTTCAAATCCTGGCCATGGTGTTGAATTCTTCATGTTGACTCCATCTAACAATTCTCTCTGCTGCTGAACAATCAACTCCACGGTCAACTAAGCATGCCCGTTGATTTCCTGTCTCTTATGGATGAATGAGTGTCGGAGTGCTGTTTGTGCTCAGAGACATGTTCTTAGAATTTTCTGATGTTACCATATTCTGAATAATCTGAATGAGTGCAAGAAAATATGTGCCAAGTCTAGACAAGTAATTAAGGATAGCAAAAAGACATCATGGAATAATTTTGTATTATTGTATATGGGAACTCCTAGTGGTTTACCAGTAAACATACGAGTCAGTTGAAAAATTTAATCTCATGTTGGTATGTTGGCCATGGTAGGGTTCTTCAATGATGAAGGAATTATCAGAATCAGTTGAATGTTTTTTAGATTTCCTTACACATGCACAAGGTATCTTATTTTATAATATTAGTATAGGTTTACAGACTAACTTTACAAGTCGACACAGATTTTCTTACAATATCCTCACTGAAAGATATTAAATAATAAGATGATCATAATAAATTGAACCAAGAATTTTAGATGTTGCTTAGAATGGGATTAATATCAATGGGGTATGTAACATTTACATTACCAATGACAGCTGTTAATACAACAGTAAATAATGAATTTTTTACTAAAATTAGACAAGTGAGTCAACCTTGTGTATACTTTTCTCCACTTACTAGTTTTTTGATGAAGACTAGTTTCTGGGAACCTCTCCCCTATCGTCAGTTCTGTGGCCGAAATTTGTCTTATCTTGGTTTGAAGTTTTATATGTCTTTTAATGTTCTTTTTGTTCCCATATTGAAATAACTGAAAGATCCAATATTAAATTCATCACCATATGCATCAGGGAAAGGTTATCTCCAAATTTCTTACGTAAATGGATAAAATTCGACAACAGTTAACTACAATGAAGTTTAGAAAAGAAAGCAATGATTTCTGAAAGATTTAAACAATATGCAATGTTGCAACAGATTAATATAGAAGCGTACTACCTACACATAAAACCAGCTCAAGAACTTGGACACATAATTTGGACACATTTCGAAACAAAATTACACGACATATTGAAATTGAACATGAAAGAAAAAACACAGATTCTTAAATCGAAAGTACGAAAATTACGCTTAAGGAGACCGACAAGAAACCCACGCAACCAGTACCGCCGTGTCACAGAAACACCAGACAATGTAGTCAACATCTCTTCCGAAACTTTCACTGAAAAAGAGTTGAAATTTTTAAACAAAGGTTTTAAAACTTGTGTCGGCAACTCGGGCAATTTAGACGATTACATCACTGACGTCACCATAACCTCTAACTTTTTGGAAAATGGTAGCGAAAAAACATGAGTTAAATCAAAATGCTTAGAAATTCTCAAGGGGATGACTTTCGGACAGGAAAATAACTATAAACAAATTATTCAAACATTGAAACAAAAACCAGTTTTATATCTGAAAGCAGACAAAGGAAACACGGTAGTCATTATGGACCGAAATGATTACAACCAGCAAGTCGAATATCTACTACAAAATCCAGAATATAGAATCCTAGCCAAAAACCCATTAAAGAAATACATAGAAACCACCAAAAAGCAATTAAAGAAAATACCATAGTGCTGCATAAGATGAAAAATAGCATAATTGTAAACAACCATAATTTGCCAAAATTATACTGCCTACACAAGATTCACAAGACAGACCACAGCATGTGACCCATTAATAACAATATAGATGCTCCGACTTACAAATTGGCAAAATGGTTGGTGAAAGAATTTGACAAGTTTGAAAAGTTTGAATCTCTAAGCATAAAGAATTCATTTGATTTAGTAAAGAAAATTGAAAACACAGTTATAAAAACTGAAGAGTTGATGGTGTCCTTTGATATCGGATCTCTGTTTACGAGCATACCAGTAGAAGAAATTACAAAATTGATGAAAGGCTGGTTATCCAAAAGCAACGTTGCGGATGATAAAATAGAAGAATACATCAAATTAACCACCCTATGTATTGAACAAAACAGCTTCACGTTCTCCAGCAAGATCTTCCAACAAACCGCAGGCTTGGTAATGGGTAACCCTCTTTCACCATTACTAGCTAATCTGTTCATGAGCAATTTGGAAACAGACGTTACTAAAGCCTTTCCACATATTTTCAAATGTTAGCATAGATATGTCGACGATGTGTTTACGATAGTCCCTAGAAGACTAACCGAGGATGCTATAAAGTTGCTAAACCTACATGAAAAATCCATAGTTTTCACCACTGAGGTAGAGCTGGATGAATGGCTACCTTTTCTAGATTTGAAAATCATTAGAAAAACAACAGGATTACAATTTGGAATATACAGAAAAGCAACACATGTTGACAATTACATTAAATGCAACCCATTCAACCCAGTACAACATCAATATGCAGTATTCCATAGTTTAGTTCACAGATTAATCAACATTCCGCTAACAAAAACAGAATATGAACAGCAGTACACTCACATACACCAGGTGGCCGAATTGAACAACTATAACACAAATTTCATCAAAAAACTGATCTACAGACACAAAAGAAACAAAAACTTAAGGGACATTACTACGTTAAAAAAACTAGAAAACCCAAACACCAGATATGGCAAATTTACATTTCATCCAAAATACTTCAAAAAACTTGAAAAGATATTTAAGAGCTTCGACATAAAATTAGCCCCTCAGAACAAACCAATATCCGCAACTTACTAAACCACCCTCTAAAAAATAGCATACCGAAAACTAAGTTATCAGGCATTTACCAAATGAGTTGCCAGGATTGTGACAAGATATACATTGGTAAGACCAAAAGGAATCTAGGAACAAGAATGAAAGAACACCTCAGAAATATTAAATACAAACAAATGTACAAGTCGGCCATAGCACATCACTTTTGGTCTGAGAATCACAACATAAAACAAGAAATAGAACTGATCAAACAGGCAAAGAAACATCTGGAACTACAGATTTGGGAAAACATATTTATTACAAAGAAACAGGACCTCTTGATGAATTTTGAAATTCCCGCGGTAGATGACGTCATCAAACTTACTAGGACATTAGATAGCAGCACGACTCCAAGCCAGATGCAGACACCGGATGCATCATCAGTCAACCACAGAACTGTCGATAGGGGAAACGTCCCCAGAAACTAGTCTTCATCAAAAAACTTGTAAGTGGAGAAAAGCACATACAAGGTTGACTCCTTTGCCTAACTTTAGTAACAATGGCACTCCACTTTCTGAAATACTTCTCTTTATTCTATACTTAAAACATAATTTTCCCATTCTTCAAACAATGCATAATGCACACAAAAATTGCTAGCACCAAAAAAATTCTTTTATATACATTATAAAACTTCATATACAGTAACCAGAGATGATAAAATGTACTTATAGTCTATTTTTCATATCATTTGTAAAAGCTTGGGCCCAAATGACCTAGCAGTGTTGATTTATTTATCACGTTCATGTTTAGGTTTGTTTACTTTTGACTTCCTATTTATACTTCACACCCAAATTTTATACTTACACTAATACTCTATAGAAGATGGATCTTGCCTAAAGAAAAATTTTTATCCTCCGACCAGGAATTAAATTCAGGACTTCAGAAGCATTTTTTTTTTCTTTATAGAAGTCTATAATGCCCATTATTATTGCATATGGATGGAACACTTTTGCATCACTGAAATTTCAATATTAAATTTTTGGGTGGAATGCAATAAGCAGTGTGACAAAATTTCTTAAATGGAATCATAATGCGATTGTGTACCCCTGTTGAGCCAATTTTATCAACAGGTTCTCTGGATGTAGCTGCGTCCTGTCCTCAGGGATGGTGCCAATGTTTAGGATTGTGCAGTGTCTCAAACTGCACTTTTGCTCAGATCCAGAGTATCAGGATGAGTGATTCCTTTAGATGTTATCTATGGCTGCTGCAGTCGAAGCATTAATACCCCTTACCTAGGGTTCGGTAGCAGATGGGAATTGTAACTAATTTACTAAATGAAATGAAATAATCGTTTAACTTCTTTTAAATATTCCAAGAGTTAACAAAAACACATTGTTACATAAACGAATAAATAACTTTATAAATGTCGGTTTCCTTCACAATATTAATTTTAAATTGAGTTTCTTCACACTGATAAGGTTTTGCTTCTTAACTAGACAACATCCAGACGCAGAAGGATGCAAGCTCTGACTAATCTGAAATTATTGAATTTGCCATTGCTGTGGCAATTCAATAATTTCTCATTGGTACACATCATATTTCGTGAACCCACTTTTCATTCATTACCAGATTATGTAATTTACATAATCTTTTGTTTAAATCATACTTAAACAGTTTAACATTCAAATAAGTTTTTATAACTTTAGACTACTATTATCGTCATTAAATACATAATATTATCCTTTTTTCTTCATTTCTACCTATTTGCTCACAAGTTTACCTTCAATTGTTTGTTAATCTTGTTCACTTTCACTAAAGCTTTTAATAATTTCCAATGAATTAATTTTTATCATGTTATAACAATCATTTTTTAATTTATACTGATGGCTCAAAGAGCTCAAATGGTGTTAGTTGTGCTTAAATGTGTGGAACCAAACCATATACATTCAGATTCTCGAATATATTCTATCTTAGCACTTCCATTTATACTGCAGAGCTTTAAGGAATATACCAGGCCATTTTACACTTACGTCAAGGCGAGTTGGGGGCTGCTTAATCCTGAGTGATTCCCTCAGTGCACTTTAAAGCCTTTGGCAGCTGCACACTATTGTGCATCATATCCAGGATGCCCTCCATGTTTTACATGCTTCTGGCATTAGTGTGGTGTGTGCATGGATTCCTGGTCACGTTGGCTTGCCTGGGAATGAAATGGTGGATTTAGCAGCTAAGACAGCTACCATGGAGCCCAGGGTTAGAATACCATCTTTTACATTAGAAGATTTTAGAGCTGTATTGCGGAGAGCTGTGCAAACCTGCTGGCAGGAAGAGTGGTCCGCTGTCCACAGCAATAAACCTAGATCTGTGAAAGAACTTCCGATTCCCTGGGTTACCTCCTGTCATTCATTCTCGTTGAGAGGTGAGTTTGGCTCGGTTGCGCTTTGGTCACTGCCTTTTTATGTATAGTTTTCGGTTTAGAAGGGAGCCTGCGCCAGTCTGTCAATTTTGCAATGAAGTGTTATCTCAGGTCAGCTTTTTTGTAATCAAAACATCCAGGAAAGCAATACTGTGATAACACATATTATTGGAACCCTTATCTGTCCAACACGTGCTGCTAGTGTTTTTACCTAGCACACCTTAGGACGTCTCTGCCGCTTCCAGCCAGCTTTGCAGAAATGCTAGCGGATGACAACAAGGTGGTGGAGAAGGATTTTAAGTACTTTTCTAAGTTGGATTTTAGAATTTAGTGAAGAGAATTTTTTGATGTTTGGCCTTATATTTCTTTTTCTTTTCTTTTTGTTTTTGTTGTATACATGTGTTTTTTGTGAGTTTATTCAAACTTGTAATACGTTTTAGTACCGTTATATATCTGTTTTTTGCCATGAATGAGTTTTTAAAGGGTGCTGATAACCACTGCAATTGGGTGCCCTTATACACATATCTTCATCATCAAGTTAAAACAGAAATGCACTTTCAAATGATAGTATTCTTGTTGGCTTGTGTTATATTAGTTAGCAGCATTTGACACAGCCAAAATTAAATTAGTGGCTCTTGCCTGGCTGCATGTTACATACTAATATTTGAATTAAAGTGAAATAATTCTCCCCTCTTTTTTATTTATTTGTTTGTTAGTTACTCTGTTGTACACCTAGTTACATGGGAAGAGTATTGCATTGCTCCCAAACATGCAGTATCAATTATTAAATTATAGATGAGTCATATTTATTACACATCAGCTTCAATTACATACCTAATTTGAGGACATGTTTCACGAACCATCGTTCACTTCGTCGGCTCTTATGCGACTAAAGCTTGATTCAGTGGTGTGGGTAGTTCTGGAGTTGCTGCTGCCAACTGTTGATTTTGTGATGAATTTAAATGTGGGGTTATCTTCTGGCCGGATTTCAAAATTCATTAGTTGGTTATTATGTTTTCCTATGTATATTCTCTCCCATATGACAAGTTCACTAAGTTTTTGTAAGTGTTTTAGTAATTTGGTGCTATCTTCAATTTCTGATTCTCAGACCAGAAATGAGCTGCTACTGCAGACTTATCAATATTTTTGTATTTTAGTTGTCTGAAATGTTCTTTCTTTGTAGTGCCTATGTTTTTTTTTTTGTCCTCCCTATGTAAATTTTTTCACAGTCTTTACACTTAATCTTGTAAATGCCTGACTTTTCTTCTGGTTTTATCTTATCAGTATTACTGTTAAGTAGGTTTTTAATGTTGTAATTGTTTTTAGTGCCAATGTTACATTGTATTTCTTGAATACTTTTTGAAACTTTTTTGTGGCCCAGGGGTGATTTAGCAAATCTAATTTCTTGTTTTATTGGTGAAAGAGCTGTGATCTGTTTTAATCTTTTTTGAAGTTTGAATGATTTTAGTTTTTTATCTACAAGGCTTTTTCCATATTGTCACCCCGGTAGTAGGCTCGCGAAGCCGATGAAAAATGATGGCCGATCGTTACCGGTAGCGACAGACAGTTGAATGTAGAGTTGAGAAAATAAACAGTTTGAGGTTCTAGCAAATTTGTAATGGTGAACAGTGTTTTTCGAGGAGAATAAGTTGTAGTTTTTGGGTTTCGTAACCTCGTTTTATCAGTTCACGAACCCACAAAGTCACAACTGGTGTCAGGAAGCGGGACAACAACATCACCGAAGATTATGATCATGGAATCGGTATTGAAAGTGCTTTTGCAGAAGATGAACGAATTAACAGCGAAGTCGGAAGCGGCAAATAACAACTTGGCCGCGAAGATGAACGAATTAACAACAAAAGCAGAAGCGGCAAATAACAATCTGGCCGCAGAGTTGAAAGAAATAAAGACCGAATTGACTACAGAAATGAAGGCAGCGAACGACAGTCTGGCCACGGAAATGAAGGAGGCGAACGTGGTCCTCGCCGCGAAATTTGAGGAACAGTTGGCCGGCGTGAGGGATGACGTGACGGAGCTGGGCAAGCGGATGGGCCAAGTGGACGAGCGCGTCGAGGACCTGGCGAACCGCTTTAATGAGCTAGTGGAAAAGGCCGACAATAATGCCAAGTCCCTGAACGCCATGGTTGAAGAAGTCGAAGACCTCGCGAACCGCGTAAACAACCTGGAGGGAAAGGCCGACAGCAGCGTCAAGTCCCTGAACGCCATGGTGGAGGACGTCGTGGGCAGGAGACTGAAGGATTTGAAGGTTGACACACCGGGACGCGACACAACATCGGCGCGCGTCAAACCTCCGAAATATGACGGCGCGTCAACATTCGAGGTCTTCCGCCGCCAGTTCGACAGAGTGGCCAAGCACAACAGATGGTCAGCGGAGGAGGAGGCCACACAGTTAATAGCCAGCCTCCAGGGACGGGCCGCGCAAATCCTAAACGCGGTGCAGACGACGGCGGCGCCCAAGGACATCTGGGAGGCCCTGGAGAATCGCTTCGGGAACCACCGCTTAGCCGCAGCATACCGCAGGCAGCTAAAGGCAAGGTCGCAGCAGCCGGGAGAGACGCTGCAGGAGTTCGCCATAGCGATCGAGCAGCTGGCTAGCAAGGCCTTGGTTGACCTGCCACTGGAGTTCGTATCCCGGGAAGCCGCCTACAATTTTGTCGACGGGGTACGGGACACGGAGATTCGTCAGGGCCTAATGCTCGGCGATTATGAAACCATTCACGAGGCGCTGACAGTGGCACTAAGGATGGAGGCGGCCAAGGTAGCATGTATCCCGACGTCGAGAACGAGGAGTGTCCGCTACGCCGGAGAGAGAAGACCAGCTGAGGGACGCCGGCGAACACCTAGTGGCCTGTGTTGGGGGTGTGGACAGCCCGGGCACCTGCAGAGAGACTGCCCACATCAGGAAGAGCAGCCGGAAGAACGAGTAAGGCCCGTCGTGGAGAGGGGCACGTCGGCGTCATCACAACCATCCCCTCGAGTGACACTGCGCGCCGTCAGCCGGCGTAAGGATGACAGCCTCATCGTGGACGGTTGGGTAAGAGGAAAGCCGTGCCGCGTGCTGGTGGACACCGGGGCGGCCGTGACCATCATCAGACCTGACGTGGCGAAAGGTTTGCCGACGAGGAAACCGAGCCGACCATACGAGCTTGTGACGGCATCGGGCGACACCGTGCCTGTGGAGAAGGAGGCCCTGCTGGAGCTGACCTTGGGATGGAGTGCCGTGCGTCTGTGGGTGTTCGTCGCGAAGGTGGCTGAGGAGGTGATCCTGAAACTGGATGCCCTCAGGAGCCACGAGGCGACGGTCGACGTCGGCAAGAAGGTCCTGCGGCTTAACGGAGAAGAGGTTATACTCCGTCAACCCGAAGAGCGCCTTGGAATTTGCAGGGTCGTCTTGGACGAAGACGTGGTTGTCCCCGCGAGGAGCGAGGTGGTGGTGACGGCGCGACTGGAAGGCCAGAGAACCAGCAACATGATGCTGGACCAGAAGTCGCCAGTACACGGACTGTTTGTAGCCAGGGCATTGCTGCCGTGCCGAGAGGAGGTGCCGGTGAGACTGCTTAATCCAACGGACGCCGATCACGACGTCCAGGCCGGGACAGCATTGGGAACGTGCGAGCCCGTGGTAAGCATAACAGCAATCGACAAGACGCAGGAGCCGGTGCCGACGCAACACCTGGGGCCCCGGCTAGAAGGCTTACTGGAGAGGGCGGCCGACCACCTGACCGCAGAGCAGTTGGAGAAAGTTCGACAACTACTGAGGCGATACGAGCGCGTCTTCAGCCAAGGCGATAGTGACTACGGCCGCACGGACAAAGTGCTTCACCGCATCGACACCGGAGACGCCCAGCCTATTCAGCAACCACCTAGACGCGTTCCGCTGGCGAAGCAAGGGCGGTACGAGACATGCTGGAGGACATGAGATCCAGGGGGGTGATTGAAGAGTCTGACAGCCCTTGGTGTTCCCCTGTAGTCTTGGTGACGAAGATCGGAGAGCTACGCTTCTGCGTGGAATACAGGAAGCTGAATGCTGTCACCTGGAAGGACTGCTTCCCCTTACCCCGGATTGACGACACACTGGGCACGGTAGCTGGTGCGCAGTGGTTCTCGACCCTGGACCTGAAGTCGGGCTACTGGCAGGTAGCTCTAGATCCGAGAGACACAGAGAAGACCGCATTCTCGACAGGCCAAGGGCTCTGGCAGTTCACAGTTTTGCCCTTTGGCCTCTGTAACGCACCAGCTACCTTCCAACGCCTCATGGAGTCAGTGATGAGAGGCCTTACTTACGACGCCTGCCTGCTATACCTGGACGACATCATCATCGTCGGGAAGACTTTTGAAGATCACCTCAAGAAGCTGAGTAAGGTGCTACAGAGACTGCAGATGACCAACTTGAAGCTGAACACGAAGAAGTGCCAGCTCTTCCGCAAGGAAGTGAACTACTTAGGCTACATAGTCTCAGCAACCGGAGTGGCCACAGCCCCGGATAAGGCACAGGCTGTGAGAGATTGGCCTCGCCCAAAGGATAAGAAAGAATTCCGCAGTTTCCTGGGGCTGTGCAGTTATTACCGGCGCTGCATATAGGGGTTCTGCAACATCGCAAAACCCCTCACCCGCCTGACTAAGGAACACCGGCCTTATGTGTGGAGGTAGGACGCAGAAAACGCTTTCCAGCACCTTAAGGAGACCCTGTGCAGCGCTCCAATTTTGGGATTTCCACAACCGGGTGGCGCCTTCATTGTGGACACCGACGCCAGCGACCATTGCATTGGAGGTTTCCTATCGCAGATCCAGGACGACCATGAGCGGGTGGTAGCCTATTACTGCAAGACGCTATCCAAGGCAGAGAAGAACTACTGCGTCACCCGACGAGAATTATTGGCGGTAGTAAAGACCTTGGAGCACTTCCACAAGTACCTGTATGGTCAGCCATTCCACCTGAGGACTGACCACTCCGCCCTAACCTGGCTATTGAGCTTCAAGAACCTAGAAGGCCAGACAGCACGTTGGATCCAGAGGCTGCAGGAGTACGACTTCACCTCGGAACATCGTAGAGGGAAGAGCCACGGTAACGCTGACGCCATGTCCCAAAGACCCTGTCCAGAAGAGTGCGGCCAGTGCCAAAGAGTGGAAGAAAAGGAGCGTGCCGCAGCAGTCCGAGTAGTCACGGCAGTGCCTGCGGATGGCTGGGATAGCGCAGGCCTGAGGAGGGAGCAGCTGGCGGACGCAGACTTGGGGCCACTCTTGAGGGAAGTGGAGGCAGGGACGAGACCAACCTGGGAGGACATCGCACCGAGGAGCGCCACCTACAAGTCGTACTGGGCCCAGTGGGACTCGTTGAAGACCAGAGAGGGCGTGCTGTTCCGGGTATGTGAGTCACCCGATGGGAAGACGCAGAGGGAACAGTTGGTACTTCCCCGGAGTAAGGTCCCGGAAGTCTTGGAGGAAGTGCACGCCGGTACTTCGGAAGGACACCTGGGAGCGAACCGAACGATCGACAAACTTCGGCAGCGCTCCTACTGGCTGAGACTCCGTGCAGATGCTGAGAGGTGGTGCCGTCAATGTCACGTGTGCGCGGTGAGTCGTGGCCCCCAGACTAGGAGCCGGGGTTGCATGCAGCAGTACAACGTCGAAGCGCCATTCGAACGGATCGCCGTTGACATTGCTGGACCGTTCCCAGTTTCCGACCGAGGCAACAGTACCTAATGGTGGTCGTGGACTACTTCACCAAGTGGCCGGAGGTGTATGCCATCCCAAACCAAGAGGTAACGACAATTACAGACTGCCTCGTGGAGCAAGTTTTCTGTTGTTTTGGGGTGCCGTTGGAGCTACACAGTGACCAGGGTACCAACTTTGAGTCCAACCTAATGAAGGAGGCATTACAAAGGCTTGGGATGAACAAGACCCGCACGACGCCTCTACATCCCCAGTCGGATGGCATGGTCGAAAGATACATCAAGACCTTTGAGGAACAACTGAGGAAGGTGGTGGCCAGCCATCAGCGAGACTGGGACGTCAAGGTGCCACTGTTCTGCTGGCCTACCGCTCATCTACACACGACACAACTGGGATGACACCAGCCAGCTTAATGTTCGGTCAAGAGTTACGCCTCCCTTGTGACCTGGCTTTTGGAAGCCCTCCGGAGGCGAAGCAGCCGGTGACCGAGTATGTGGAGAACCTGGTGGACCACCTCCACGACATGCACGAGATCGCTCGCCAGAACATCCAGAAGGCGAGCGACCGCATGAGAACCCGATACGACAGGCAAGCCAACAGCCAAGGGTTCCAGCAAGGTGACCTGGTCTGGTTTTACCGCCTGACCCGGACCAAGGGACGCTGCCCGAAGCTTCAGCAGCCGTGGCAAGGACCGTACTGTGTGATGAGGAGGATTAACGACGTGGTCTACAGTATCCAGAAGGTGCCCCGAGGAAAGATGTTGGTGGTACACCTGGATCGCCTGGCCCGCTACGAAGGCGCTGTTCGGGACGACCAGCCTTGAGGAGGGAGCAGTGTCACCCTGGTGGTAGGCTCGCGAAGCCGATGAAAAATGATGGCCGATCGTTACCGGTAGCGACAGACAGTTGAATGTAGAGTTGAGAAAATAAACAGTTTGAGGTTCTAGCAAATTTGTAATGGTGAACAGTGTATTTCGAATAGAATAAAGTGTAGCTTTTGTGTTTCGTAACCTCGTTTTATCAGTTCACGAACCCACAAAGTCACAATATCCATTTTTAATTGCATTTTTCATTTTGATATTCTTGCTGGCTGAGGGGTAGATTTACTAATCTGTGTGTGAGACTGTTGATGATTGCATGTTTGTGTGGGATTGGGTTGAAACTATTTGCTTTGATGTAATTATCTGTGTGTGTTGCTTTTCTATGAATACCAAATTCCAGTTTTTCATTTTTTTGTGATTTTAAGGTCCGAAAAAGTTAGAGTACAGTCCTCTTTAGTTTCTACTGTGAAGTGTATGCTGAGTTCTTGCAGGTTGAGTAGTTTCAAAGCATCATCTATTTGTTTGTAGTGCACTATTGCAAAGTTGTCGTCTACGTATCTGCACATGTTTTAAATATATGAGGGAAGGCTTTAGTTATATGTGTTTCGAAAAAGCTCATGTATAAATTGGCCAAAAATGGTGATAGCGGGCTTCCCATAGCCAGTCCTGAAATATGTTTGTAATACTTTCCATCGAAAACAAAATAATTTTGATGTATACCTATTTCAGTCATTGTCAAATATTCTTCTATTGTATTGGCATCTAGCTTAATAGAAGTTAGCTATTTCTTAATTTGAATCAAAAGTTTGTCTTTTAGGATGCTAGGGAAGAGGGAGCGGACTTACAAAAAACATAGTGAACTTGTCTTATGGGAGAGAATATACATAGGAAAACATAATAACCAACTAATGAATTTTGAAATCCCGCCAGAAGATAACCCCACATTTAAATTCATCTCAAGATCAGCAGTTGGGAGCAGTAACTCCAGAACTACCCACACCACTGCATCAAGCTTTAGTCGCATAAGAGCCAACGATGTGAACGATGGTTCGTGAAACATGTCCTCAAATTAGGTATGTAAGTGAAGCTGATGTGTAATAAATACTACTCATCTATAATTTAATAATTATTTCACTTCACTGTGGTGTTCCAGTACAGTTAAATTTCAATATATGCAGTATCAAGATTTCGCCAGAAATTCATGTTGTAAGATGTCTGAAGGAAAAATGCATTTTTAGAAAAAGGTCCTTGTAGGACTAGGATTAGAACAGAGGGGATTCGGCACCAAAGCCAGTAGTTTATTGTAGCTAAGCTCCAAGTGGGGCATCTCCAGGAGGAAGAATTAGGCAAGAAGATTCAGAGGGCAGCTGATCCAAGGAGTCATGACAGGCAGGCCAGCACAGCCAGCATCCCACGCGCCATGGTCCAGAAACAGCCCACCAGGTCAACTGGAGACTAGAAACTATCCTACCAAAGAGGAAGTGTTTACTAGGAGCATATATCCTGCCATGCAACGCCAAGACTCCTGCCAACAATTCTACCATGAAAGAGACCACCAGATGAGAGATGATGTGAAATAATAATGGAGATGAAGTGGAGGAACAGGAAATTTGGGGAATGTAATTAACCTACCCAGCATTTGCTTGGCAACCCGGAAAACCCCCCAAAAAGACCCATGGGTTAGATAGGTCGGCCCGGGAATCGAATGCGGGCCACAGATGAAACCTCTGAGCCATCCCACTCAGTAAAGTCCTTGTAAGTCTGTAAATAGTATAACTCAAAATCATTTATTAAATACCACTCTTGGAGAAAATCTCTGTATCTCTGTATTTCAAATAGTACTTCACAAGGAAAATGTTCCGTTATATTTTTATATTCACAAAAAGGCTTTAACAATTTTCCTTAAAATGCTATACATATATTTATTCATATAACCTTGCCCCGCTGACTTGTATCACTCAGCGTGCAACTACCCTCCACCTCACCCTAATTGGCTAATACTTTCATGCCATACGCCATAGGCGGTGCCTTCTTGTCACATTTAAACCTGCGGTAAACGTCATAATTGCCGGGAAGATACATAAAATCATACAAATAAGGATATGAAGGCATGCAAAAATACAAGTTTATAATGAAACTGAGCAAGTTGAAACTGAATGAATGAGCAATGAAACTGAAACAAGTTTATAATGAAAGGTCTTCGGCCTTTTCCAATGGAATTTTTTAAACCAGCACACATACCTTGCAAAAATGCTTGTCTTTCAGTCTTAAAAGTTGTGTCACAACATACTTTACTTTTTATGTGTCCTTCATTCACCCAAGTCTCGTCACTGTAGTATATTTTGCGATTTGTATCCCAGTACAGTCTGATTGTCCTTAAAGAACGCCTTTGCTACACAGCAATATTGCCTCTGTCTTTTAGCAACTTTTTCTTGCCCCTTTTTTCATTCACAAACCCCACCTGTATAAGCAATCTATACAGACTAGATCTGCTGAAATTTGGTAAATCTGCATCCTCATTTACAGCACACAAAATTTTATTTATGTTAGGGAGTTCGTTTCTAAAGAAAAAACTATTCACATGATGCACAGCACTTTTATGAACTTATTGCATTCTCCGAGTATGCGCTTTTGTTTATTCCTGCTTTTGCCTGAAATAAGTTTTCCTGCTGTCTCATTTTCACATCGGATGTTCCTACGGACCTAACACTCACACCTGTAAGTTCAGAGCACACCTGTTCGACTTCTCTCACTGACAAAGACAGATTCTTCTCTGTAAGTGCATTAAACACATACACCACAATTCTTTTTTCACCGCTTTGTAAAGGTTTTACCCTTGCAATGCTTCAGTGAAAAACTGGCATTTGACTCTGCCATTATACATATAATAAGTACACACGCAATAAACGATCAGAAAAATAATTTAGCTCTCGTAATAGGCACAGCACACCTTCAAATGGCAATATATGACAAATCCAGTTCAAAACAAAATCAGTGATAAAACTCATATAAACAAATATGTCACCACTACCCCTAAAGCATGTGTCATATGAAAGGCGGACTTGAAAGCAAAGGAACCTCCTCTTTACTTTGTTTAAGAATTAATATGCATTTCAGATAAATCAACTCTGTTGCATAATATATTTAATTCAAACAGTTATGAAAATATACATTTGACAATTCTCTTCCAACGTATAAAGATATATCACCATGTTAAATAACGGACTAATTTTTACCGCTCAACAGTCTGTACCACAGACCAATGAGAATTGTTACATCTCGTGACCGTTAAGAGATGCAGGGCAAGCTGAAACAAGATTTCTATGTTGGAGATGGGATGCATGTTGACTGTTTCGAAGACCCAAGTCGGGAAGCCAAATATAACAGGGTTATTTTAATTAATTGATGGAAATTAATCATTTCTTCACACTAGCTGTATATAGGCTAAGGCTTTTGTTGGATAGAGCCAACATGAAAAATTCAATGCGATCACCGGGATTTGAACCACGGATCTCCTGGTTAAAGCAACTGGACGGAAACCAGGAGATCCGTGGTTCAAATCCCGGCCATGGCATTGAATTTTTCATGTTGGCTCTATCCATAACAGGGTTACTTCGTTGTATTTTGAGTTGTTTCTTGATGATTGTGTTTGATTAAATAAGAGTCATGAGATCTCTCGTTTTCAGGTGTGGTTTCGAGTGAAATGAATAAAATTTCGGATGAGTTCAATGTTGTAATATATATATTTTAATTGTATAAACTGGATTACATTTTACTCAAATTTTCTTTCCTAGTCAAGCATTGCAGGTTATCTCCAGCATATCGCTAAATCCTTACTTCCTTAATAGTTTCCGTTAATTACATAAAATTCCTCACACCTGCACGTCCACTCATCACTATCAAGATTACAGAATATCTCTTTCTGAAGATTATTGATTTTCCGTTACAAAACTTTTATATTTACTGCGACGTTTTTTCATTGTTATGAAACAAGATTACAGAACATATATCTCTGAAGATTATTGATTTTCTTCCCCTAGCAACCGTTTATCATTTTTTTTATATTGTCATTACATGGCCCACTAATAGTCAGATCAGAAAACAAAACTCATTTCAAACAAAAATTACCGTTACAAAGCTTATGTGAAACAAGGATTAAGATTTGAAAGAAATGAGTCGGTAATTCAAATAATAAGGTTTAAGATGTTTACATAATAAAGTATATGTCTTAAAACTCTGGAATCATTATGAAGTTGTCTTTGCAAATAATTCTGTAGAGTATAAAGAAAAAAGACCTCTTTAAAATACATAGTATTTTTCAAATTACTTTTTTGATCCCTAATCATGAAGGTTAGAATTTTTTATACTTTGTCTGTTGTTTTTTTACGAGCTGGCAGTTATTTTTTCAATTTCATGTGAAAATTATGGAATTTCAGGACCAGCACATAGGGACCTACTTTAAAACATTTGACTGTTGCTTTGATCTCTTGTATTCCTCTTGTGCCTACAACAACATGTGTAATGAAAGTATGCAGACATTTACCAAAGTTAATATGAAGTATTAGGAAACCAAGGATTTGTAAGAAGAGTTTATAGAAGCTATATATAAATAATACTTGGAAGAAATCTTGTGAATATAAGAATATAAAAAGCTTCTTTCCTCCTCCCCCTCCCAGAAATATTTGATGTTATGTTTATAGAATATATATTTTTTGTTATTGTGTGTTATTGTATTAAAATCATCTGTTGCAGAGGAAAAGAGGTGTTCCGCATTTGAAGATGGAGCACGAATGGATAAAGGAAAAATTATCAACAGTGCAGAAATATCTCTGCATACCAGAATTAGAATCTTACGCAGACATATTCTCAGGTAAAATTTTTTATAATAAATACTTGAAAATATAACCATTTAATTTGTTCATGGTTATGGGAAAAGAAAAATTTAATATATATGTATAAATGTACATTTATGAATTCAAAGTAAACTCGAGGTTTTCAGGTGATTTGATCATTCTTTTAGTTAGAAGCTTATTTGTTCTTAAAGGTAATAGACTATAATTTATTTTATCGAGATTTAACTGTATTGGAACACCACAGTGAAGCGAAATAATTATTAATTTATAGATGAGTCGTATTTATTACACATCTGCTTATTTACGTATTAAAATTTCAGGCCTTGGTTAAGTATATCTACTTCTTCAGTGTTAAAATTTTGCTTAGAGAGATTAATTACATTGTCTAGGGGTGTGTTCTTTGCTGAAATTTTGTTATATTTTGGTTGCCAATGATTATGGTTATGCTTTAGTTTCTTCTTTTGACGATAAACTTTCTCTTTGACTTTATAATTTATATGTTCAAATGATTTAGTCTCTAAATGCTCCCATGCTGTGTTTCCTAGTAATTTTACCAGTCTTTTATGTAAGTGAAGTAGATGTGTAATAAATAACTCATCTATAAATTAATAATTATAATTTATTTATTTTTTAATTTTATTATTTATTATTCTAATATGTAATTATTTTTTTTTAATTTTAATTAATATTTACTATTATTTTTTTATTTGGAGCAATTTATACTTGATTTAGCCATTAGTGTTATCCACCATTTCTTTTGGATCCTTAACCAGATTAGAACTTAGTGATTCAATCACTAAAGATAAAAGCCTGATAATTTTAGAGATTTAAAAATCTACACTTTAATTCAGAAGCCTGAATGCTTCGGATAATGATTTGAGAATTCTTTCTGCTAGTATAAGCTAGTTTCAAATGTTCTTATTTTTCTTTTTTCTTATTTTTCTTGTTGTAAGCAATGGCTGTTACAAGCAAATATGCAATTGAGGAATGTCTCATGTGTGGGTTCTGAAAAAGAACAAACTGACGAAATGTACGAAGAAATCAAAGAAAACTTCTTTCTTCATTACAATAAAGCAGCTCCCAGAGAATCTAGTCTTCGAAAACTGGAAAAGAAGACTTTCTCAACAGGCTCTAATTGGATGCAAAATGCAGCCAAAGACCTAAAAGTATTGCAGTGATGTTAGTAATCTTCTGCCTGAATCATTGGAGCATTTGCCGGAGAAAGCAACAAGGAAACGATTGGCAGAAATGCAAACATGCAACAACATTATGGCCCGCCTCGGTAGCGTGGTGGTAGCATGTCTGCCTCACGTTCAAGAGGTCCCGAGTTCGAATCTCGGTCAGGGTGAGTTACCTGGTTAAGGTTTTTTCCGGGTGTTAGCCTTATCCTGAAAGACAAATGTAGGCTAACTCTAAGCTCTATGGACCCTGGCGGCTCATTTGAGCATCATTTCACCCATTTCATTCATCGTCCGATATGACTTAATGTTCGAGGACGTAAACTCGTCCGTCCACTAGCACTGCACTCTTACGCTGCTCGCCAAGAGCTGACTGACTGACTTTCCTCCAGCCCGACGTGTTGCTTATATAGGGTCAGCTGGCCAATCTAGAAGGTTCGGGATTAGATGAAATATCCCGTAAGTTTGAGAACTCAGGTGGAACAGAAAGAGACGGCGCAGTGATGTTTTTTTTTTCCAGCCACCCCTCGTTACCTCTATAAGACAAACGAGTGGGCATGGCGAACGCCGACCGTCTCCTGCTGCTGCTGCTGCTGCCAGTTCTTTAGGGAGTTCTGACGTTCGGGTGACAGTACTATAAGAAAATGATGGAAAAAATGACACAATTTTTCTTGTGTACAAATTTTCTCAAAGTTACTTAACTGTGATTAACTTAACACTTAGGCAATTGATTCGTCACTGTCTATTAGATAATCTTCAGACAATTCATTGAAAACTTCAACATTTCCTCTGGAGTTATCTTCCTATATGAAAAAGCATTTTTATTTGTACAGTAAAATAGCTACCATATGTTTATAATTATGACAGCACGTCAGTAAAACGAGATTACTTACGTGGACAGACGTGCAGAGAACTTTCTACCCCAGCTTGCTGCTGAACAAACACAACTATAAACAATCCTTCACACTTGCAAGAGAGGATGTGGCTGTGTCAACACAATTTCAAAAGAACAATGAACAAATAGCAAGCGTAACAGATTGCTGGAATCATTGGCGAAGTTGCCACATGCAAAAATGTAAGATTGGGGTTAACACTGTTTTTTTGGTTTGTCTTTTTATTTAATAAAGGCCTCCTTGAGGCATAAAAGCTATATATGAGAACTTTATTTTCTAACACATGACTCAACATAGCTTACAAGTGTTAGTTATGTAAAATAAAAAGAAGTATTTCAGAAAGTGGAGTGTCATTGTTACTAAAATTAAGCAAATGAGTCAGTGTTGTATATACCTTTCTCCACTTTCATGTTTTTAAATGACTAGTTTCTGGGAAATTCTTCCCTATCCTCAGTTCTGTGGTTGACTGATGATGCATCCGGTGTCTGCATCTGGCTTGGTGTCTTGCTGCCATCTAATGTTCTGGTAAGTTTGATGATGTCATCTACGGCAGGAATTTCAAAATTCATCAAGAGGTCCTATTTCTTCGTAATATATTTTCCCAAATCTGCAGTTCTAGAGGTTTCTTTGCCTGTTTGATCAATTCTATTTCTTTCTTTATGTTGTGATTCTCGGACCAAAAGTGATGTCCTTCGGCTGACTTGTTCATGTGTTTAAATTTAATATTTCTGAAGTGTTCTTTCATTCCTGTTCCTAGATTCCTTTTGGTCTTACCAATGTATATCTTGCCGCAATCCTGACAGCTCATTTGGTAAATTCTTGATAATTGAGTTTTTGGTGTGCTATTTTTTAGAGGGTGGTTAAGTAAGTTGCGGATGTTGTGTTTGTTCTGAGGGGCTAATTTTATGTTGAAGCTCTTAAATATCTTTTCAAATTTTTTGAAGTATTTTGGATGAAATGTTGTTTTCAAATGCTAGGTTTTGGCAATGAAGCCATTAGCTCTCTTTTGCTCTCCAATATTTCTGTGTAGTGGGTCCGGCAGGTAGAGCTTCACGGTTAGAAATGGATGAAATGTAAATTTGCCATATCTGGTGTTTGGGTTTTCTAGTTTTTTTAATGTAGTAATGTCCTTTATGTTTTCGTTTCTTTTTGTCTGTAGATCAACTTTTTGATGAAATTTGTGTTGTAGTTGTTCAATTCGGCAACCTGGTGTATGTGAGTGTACTGTTGTTCATATTCTGTTTTTGTTAGCGGAATATTGATTAATCTGTGAACCAAACTATGGAAGACTGAATATTGATGTTGTACTGTTTTTTAAATAAGATGTACTGGGTTAAATGGGTTGCATTTAATGTAATTGTCAACATGTATTGCTTTTCTCTATATTCTAAATTGTAATCCTGTTGGTCTTCTTATGATTTTCAAATCTAGAAAAGGTAGCCATCCATCCTGTTGATACCGAAATTATGGTTGCCAGAAGAAAATAATAATGATAGACGTCGAAGGAATGTTGGTTCTTTGTGACGACCCAGGGCAAGGTCAGTGAGTTGGGGAAAGTATAGTAACAATGCCATGAATGAAAGGAACAGTGTCCTTAGAAGGTTTCTAAAGGAATTGTCACACGTATATGAAGAGATCGTTTACAATGGCGACCAAAACAGCCACAAAAGGACTTTGTTTGGTTTGAAAAAGGAATTTGGAGAGTGAAAGTTATATAAAGACACACGCGCAGCTGTGGTGAGGGCAGTCGTAGGTGTATGGCCGATATGGCTATATCGCGGCTAGGAAGCCATTACGAACATTTATCGGCGTGTAGCCGATATGAGAGAGGATTCTGAGACGTCAAGCCGATTAGAGCGGTCAACTTGTTCTGTCTTGAATATTTGTCAGGTCATCAAAATTTATCGAGAAATATAGTTAGCATTCAGTCACTATAAACTGTGATTGGTAACCCTCGGTCGGCAGCTTCCATTTCGAGGTTTGAAATAAGAAGCAGTGAATAAATAATTTGGAAACGGGCATTCCAGTGTTGTAAAATTTCCTTCTCACACACATCCACGCATACCCTGAGAGAGACCTCATTGCTCACTATAATATTTGCTTCAAACTGGTGCACAAAGTAGAGCAGTGGTAACCTGTGACCACCACCATAAATTAGTTACAAACTGGCGTTCCAACGTGGAACTTGTGAACACCCATAAGCAATACTGTTACACTGTTCTACTTCACTGGTGAACACTATGGATTTTTCTTGTAGGTTTAGCAACTTTATAGCGTCCTCGGTTAGTCTTCTAGGAACTATAGCAAACACATCGTCGACTTATCTATGCCAACATCTGAAAATATGTGGAAAGGCTTTAGTAATGTGTGTTTCCAAAGTGCTCATGAACAGATTAGCTAGTAATGGTAAAAGAGGGTTATCCATGGCCAAGCCTGCTGTTTGTTGGAAGATCTTGCTGGAGAATGTGAAGCTGTTTTGTTCAATACTTAGGATGGTTAATTTGATGTATTCGTCTATTTTATCATCCGCAACGTTGCTTTTGGATAACCAGACTTTCATCAATTTTGGAACTTTTCTACTGGTATGCTTGTGAATGGTGATCTAATATCAAAGGATACCATCACCTCTTCAGTTTTTATAACTGTGTTTTCAATTTTCTTTTCCAAATCAAATGAACACTTTTCGCTTAGAGTTTCAAACTTTTCAAACTTGTCAAATTCTTCCACCAACCATTTTGCCAGTTTGTAAGGCTATACAGCAACAGGATAACAATTTGGAATATACAGAAAAGCAACACATGTTGACAACTACATTAAATGCAACCCATTTAACCCATTACAACATCAATATGCAGTACTCCATAGTTTGGTTCACAGGTTAATCAATATTCCGCCCCCCCCCAAAAATAAAAAAAATAAAATAAAAAAATAAACAGGAGTACACTCACATACACCAGGTTGCCAAATTGAACAACTATAACACAAATTTCATCAAAAGGTTGATCTACAGACACAAAAGAAACGAAAACTTAAAGGACATTACTATATTAAAAAAACTAGAAAACGCAAACACCAGATATGGCAAATTTACCTTTCATCCATTTCTAACCTGTGAAGCCCTACCTGCTGGACCCACTACACAGAAATATTGGAGAGCAAGAGAGCTAATGGCTTCATTGCCAAAACCTAGCATTTGAAAACAACTTTTCTTCCAAAATACTTCCAAAATTTGAAAAGATATTTGTTGTTGTTTTCAAATGCTAGGCTTTGGCTGTGTAGTGGGTCCGGCAGGTAGGGCTTCACAGGTTAAAAGATATTCTTAAGTCATTTCCTCTTCTTTGTTGCACAGAGGACAATTTGGACTTGTATAAATTCCTATTCTGTGTAAGTGTTTGGCCAAATAATCATGTTCCATAAGTAATCTAAAATTTGCTACTGCAGCTTTAAGTGGGATTTCTGGAATTATTTCTGGATTTTTAATTAAAATGTTCCCTTTTTATCTTTGGCTTTGTTGGATATTGATTGTTTTTGTTTGTTTTTATATTTGCTTTTGATTAATCTGTTTATGGATGTAAAGGGTAGGTTTTCACTTTTGTTCTGAATTACATTTGCACCTTTTTTGGCAAGAAAATAGCTGATTCATTTCCAGCAATTCCACAATGTGCAGGTATCCACTGTAATATAATTCTTTTCTGTAGTTTTTGAAGTTTTTGGATCATTTTGTCACATTCTTTAATTTGGATTGACCTCATTTTATATGAACTTATTGCACATAGTGCTGCTTTAGAATCAGAAAGTATGACAGCATTTTTGAATTTATCTATTCTGTATAGAAGGTGTTGGAGTGAAATATGAATAGCCATTACTTCTGCATCAAAATTTGTTGTGTGGTATCCTGCTGGTTGATAGAATGAGAACAGTGCAAACTTAATTCCTGCTCCTGAGTTGTTATCCAAGTTAGATTCATCTGTGTAGATATGTAACCATTCTTCAGGTGGATATCTATTGTTCACAGCTTCTAATGCTAGTGCTTTTAGTACAGGTTTGGAAGTTTCAGATTTTGTAACTATATGTTCTAAATCTAATTGAATATTAATTGGTTTAAAAGTCAGTGGGTTTTCTTTGATTAAAATGTTATCTTTAGAATTAGGAAGATTCAGATCTGTTTTTAATTCCATAACGTTGTATAGGAAACTTGTTTGTGTTTTCAACTTGATTGGTTGTAGTAATCTTTTCTCCCAATTTGATGTTCTTAACCGCAACATTTTTTCATGTTGTATTAGTGCCTGCTCCTCTAAAGTTAGATGTATTGGATAGTTCCAAGTTAAGGCTTGCATTGCCATGATTGGAGTTGATTTTGCTGCAGCAGTTATTAGTCGCAGGGCCTGATTTTGGCATACTTTAGGTAATTTATGTTACAACTTTTTTGCTGTAATTATTACCTCTGCATTATAAAGAAGTATTGGCTTGATGAATGTTTTGTATGTAGTGTTCAGTGTCTCCCGATTACTGCCCCACTTGACTCTAGCTAATCTTTTCAAAATTGAATTTTTTTTGTTAATTTGTTTACTACTGCTTCAATATGATGTCTCCAAGATAATTTTGAATTAAAAATTGTTTCTAAATATTTTGTTTCATATGTTTGTTTCAGGTTTGTTTTCTTGAACTGCAGATTTAATTTAGGGATTCTTTTTTTTAAGCTAAATACTTGGAATGTTGTTTTATCAGTATTTATTTTCATCAAATTGTTGTCAGTCCACTTTTCCAATAGTATCAGAGCCTTTTCCATTGATGTTTTGGATTTCTCTATTTGTGGGGAAGATGTCCACATGATCATGTCATCTGCAAAAAGTGCTGTCTTTATTTCTCTGTTTGGTACAGCCGTGGGAAGATCATTGATGTAGATGTTGAACAAGGTTGTACTCAGTACTGCACCTTGTGGTAGGCCCATTTTTATTTGTCAGAATTTCGATGTACTGTCATTGTATTTTGTAGCACAGAAACGTTGAGAGAGAAACTGAGTGATCCAATTTAACATGTTACCTTGAATGCCTAGTCTTGAAAGTTTCTCAAGAAGTTTATACCTCCATACTGAATCGTACGCTTTTTCAAAATCAATGAAAACTGACAGCGTATCTTGATTTTTCTTGAAAGATTCTTTGACATCTTGGGATAGTTGAATTTTATTTTCTTTAGTACATAAGTGTTGTCTGAATCCTGTTTGAGCAGTTGTTAATATGTTATTACTTTCTAGGAACCAATTTAGCCTTGCTGAAATCATACGTTCTGCTGTTTTTGCAATGACACTTGTTAAGGAAATTGGTCTGAACTTATTTATTTTGTCGGGTGCTTTGTCTTTTTTAGAATAGGAATAATTATTACTTTTTTCCACTCTGTAGCTACAGCAGAGGTCCATGATATATTAAATAATTTAAGTAGTACCTTTCACGTTGACCATGGTAGCTGAAAGAGTAAGAGCGACTGGACGGAAACCAGGAGATCCATGGTTCAAATCCTGGCCATGGCATTGAATTTTTCATTTTTCTATCAAAACCTTAACCTATATACAACTAGTGTGGGAAAATGATTAATTTCCATCAATTAACTAAAATAATAAGAGTTAAATGATGAAGTCTGGGACTCAAGTACTTATGATAGTCAGTCGCCACAAACAGTGTATCTCGGATGGAGGGCCCTTAGTGGTCTACCGAGGAAATATATGAGTCAAATATAGAATTTAATGTCAGGACAGCACGTTGACCATGGTAGCTCAAAGGGTAAGAGCGACTGGATGGAAACCAGGAGATCAGTGGTTCAAATCCTGGCCATGGCATTGAATTTTTCATGTTGACTCTATTTATCAAAGGAAATAAGGCCTGAAATCTAAATATTTTTACATTTTAGAGTATCAATATGGTTAAAATATTGAGAAATGAATATGGGGTACCCTGCGCACCACTCTTGGGTTAAACAAGACTACCATAAAAGCACAAATCTTAGACATCTCTCAGTTGTCACGTCAACGGTTGTGTGATAAATTTTTCGTCACCACTTAAGGTATAAATTAAGATTAAATGCTAAGCTAAACTTTATGGCGCAAAAATCAAATACCAGGCCAAGGATATTGCCTGACCATTGTATCTTCCACCTTTGCTCACAAATGTTTGTGGGTTGCAGTATTGGAGGGTGAGATGTTGTTAGAGTCTTGCAGTCTTGGCTGGTGAATACAGTATTTGCATCCAGAATTTGGTAAATTCTCCTAAAATATCTCCTTAGCTGGTCCCCCATGGATCTTACAGGATTGAGTGTACCCTGGACCAGGTTTCCCAGTGGTAGAAAATCTGCACACCAGTCCTGGAAATGAAACCCAGGTCTGCTGCTGTGTAAGGAGCTGCATTACCTCGCACTAAGAAGACGACCATGCTAACCATATACAGTGTTAGTCCATTACTTATTTGTGCATCTAACTTTCATGATACTCTCCCTTCACTTAAACAAAATGCAACAGGTGCAAGGGCCTGACATTTTTTTGTTGATTGTTATTCTTCCCTTAAATTTAACACTTTTCTGGCCAGCTTTGAAACGTTAATGCCAACAGAAATGTGCTCATTGAGACTTTACAGAGTTCTTACAAGCTCTCTTCAGATTGCTATAGGTTACATTTGTGTTTTTATTCAAGACAACACAAAACTTAATTGTATAAAGCTGCTCATGGAAATATGCTGGGACAGGAATTTGTTCCAGATGAACGTGTAGTCATTGTGAATGTTAATTCTGATCAACTGGAAAGAGCTTATCACGTTCCGGTACCCAACTTTAGTAAATATTGTCGCCCTGGCGGCAGATTCGCGAAGCCGATGAAAAATGAAGGCCGGTGGAGATTCGGAAAACTTCGGGACCGATCGTTAACGGAAGTGAGACAGTTGAGTGAGAGTTGGAGAAAAATAAACAGTTTTTGAGGTTGCTAGCAAATTGTAAGGCGAAGAATGTATTTGATACGAAAATAAAGTGTAGTATTTGTGTTTTGTAACCTCGTCTTGTTATTTCACGAACCCACAAAGTCACAACTGGTGTCAGAAGTGGAACATACGACAATGGAAGCTGCATTGGCAAAAATTTTAGAGAAAATGGAAGAAATGAAGACGGCCAACGACAACATCGCCGAAAAGATGCAAGAACTGAAGGCCGAAATAACAGCGAAAACGGAAGCGGCAAATAATAACCTGGCCGCGGAAATAACAGCGAAAACAGAAGCGGCAAATAACAGCCTGGCCGCGAAGCTGGAGACTACAAATGACAACCTGGCCGCAAAGCTGGAAGAAATGAAGGTTGCGAACGAGGCCCTCGCCGCCAAATTTGAAGAACAGTTGGCCGGCGTGAGGGATAACGTGACGGAGCTGGGCAAGCGGATGGGCCAAGTGGACGAGCGCGTCGAGGACCTGGCGAGCCGCGTTTGCGAATTAGAGGGAAAGGCCAACACCAGCGTCAAGTCCCTGAACGCCATAGTAGAAGACGTCGTCGGCAGGAAACTGAAGGATTTGAAGGCCGACGCGCCGGGACGCGACAGAACATCTGCGCGCGTCAAACCGCCGAAATATGACGGCGCGTCAACATTTGAGGTCTTCCGCCGCCAGTTCGACACAGTGGCCAAGCACAACAGATGGTCACCGGAGGAGGAGGCCACACAGCTAATAGCCAGCCTCCAGGGACGGGCCGCGGAAGTCCTAAACGCGGTGCAGACAACGGCGGCGCCCAAGGACATCTGGGAGACCCTGGAGAATCGTTTCGGGAACCACCGCTTAGCCGCAGCGTACCGCAGCCAACTAAAGGCAAGGTCACAGCAGCCGGGCGAGACGTTGCAGGAGTTAGCCATAGCGATTGAGCAGCTAGCTAGCAAGACCTTGGTTGACCTGCCACTGGAGTTCGTATCCCGGGAAGCCGCCTAAAGCTTTGTCGACGAGGTACGGGACACGGAGATTCGTCAGCGCCTAATGCTCGGCGATTATAAAACCATCCACGAGGCGCTGACAGCGGCATTAAGGATGGAGGTGGCAAAGGTAGCATCTATCCCGACGTCGAGAACGAGGGGTGTCCGCTACGCCGGAGACAGAAGACCAGCTGAGGGACGCCGGCGAACCCCTAGTGGCCTGTGTTGGGGGTGTGGACAGCCCGGTCACCTGGAGAGAGACTGCCCACACCAGGAAGGGCAGCGGGAAGAACGAGTAAGGCACGGCGTGGAGAGGGACACGTCGGCGCCATCACCACCATCCCCTCGAGTGACCCTGCGCGCCGTCAGCCGGCGTATGAATGACAGCCTCATCGCGGACGGCTGGGAAGGAGGAAGCTAGTGGACACTGGGGCAGCCGTGAGCATCATCAGATCTGACGTGGCGAATGGTTTGCCGACGAGGAAGCCGAGCCGACCATACCAGCTTGTGTTGGAATCGGGCGACACCTTGCCTGTGGAGAAGGAGGCCCTGCTGGAGCTGACCTTGGGATGGAGTGCCGTGCGTCTGTGGGTGTTCGTCGCGAAGGTGGCTGAAAAGGTGATTCTGGGACTGGATGCCCTCAGGAGCCACGAGGCGACGGTCGACGTCGGCAGGAAGGTCCTGCGGCTCAACGGGGAAGAGGTTATACTCCGTCAACCAGAAGAGCGCCTTGGAATTGGCAGGGTCGTCTTGAGCGAAGACGTGGTTGTCCCGGCGAGGAGCGAAGTGATAGTGACGGCGCTACCGGAAGGCTAGACAGCAGGTGGGGTTCAGAGGCTGCAGGAGTACGACTTCACCTCGGAACATCGCAGAGGGAAGGGTCACGATAACGCGGACGCTATGTCCCGAAGACCCTGTCCAGAAGAGTGCGGCCAATGCACAAGAGTGGAGGGGAAGGAGCGTGCCGCAGCAGTTTGAGTAGTCACTGCAGTGCCTGCGGATGGCTGGGATATCGCAGGCCTGAGGAGGGAGCAGCTGGCGGACGCAGACTTTGGGCCGCTCTTGAGGGATGTGGAGAACCCGGTGGACCACCTCCACGACATGCACGAGATGGCTCGCCAGAACATCCAGAAGGTGAGCGACCGCATGAAAACCCGATACGACAGGCAAGCCAACAGCCAAGGGTTCCAGCAAGGTGACCTGGTCTGGTTGTACCGCCCGACCCAGACCAAGGGACGCTGCCCGAAGCTCCAGCAGTCATGGCAAGGACCGTACCGTGTGGTGAAGAGGATTAACGACGTGGTCTACCGCATCCAGAAGGTGCCCCGAGGAAAGATGTTGGTGGTACACCTGGATCACCTGGCCCGCTACGAAGGCGCTGTTCGGGACGACCAGCCTTGAGGAAGGAGCAGTTTCGCCCTGGCGGCAGATTCGCGAGGCCGATGAAAAATGATGGCCGGTGGAGATTCGGAAAACTTCGGGACCGAGCATTACCGGAAGCGAGACAGTTGAGTGAGAGTTGGAGAAAAATAAACAGTTTTTGATGTTGGCAAATTGTAAAATGAAGAATGTATTTGCTACGAAAATAAAGTGTAGTTCTTGTGTTTTGTAACCTCGTCTTGTTATTTCACGAACCCACAAAGTCACAATATAAATGCAGTTTGTTGTAGAAGTGCTCCAAGTTATTAAACGCTTACTTTCAATTCCTTCTATTGACATATAGGCGCAGTAGTTGTTCCAATTCACACGAACATATCGATAAATTCTTACTTTGTTGTATTTAAACAGATTCAAACTATTATTTACATGTTCTTGATCTTGCACCACTATTCATCATACCCACCATTACAAAACATCTTTACATATCCCCAAGATTATTGATTTTTCGTAACTATTGTTACTCCTCTCTTAATTTGGTGATTGGCCGATTTGATTCCACGTCACAACATTACGTCGTACAATTATTATCACGAAATTACATATAATTTTACTTATTTAAATTACCAAATATATTTACATACCATTTTTTTATAAATCTATAAACTTTACATACCTCCTCCAAACATAACCCAAAATACTGTTACAAATGGCCCTCTTCGAAATATATGGAAAATAACCAAATAAAGGAATTAACAATTCATTTTCATGAATTTCAAAGAATGGCCCCAATTAACAATTTCGTTTAGAACAATGAACTATAACATTAATATAACATACATAAAATATAACAATATACATTGAATGAAATATAATAAATGAACATTTAACAACAATTTAGCATTACTATATCACATTTTTTAAAATATATATCTTTGTTTTCATGTGGGGGTGTGCCCCGTCCCAAAGCTTGCATTAAAGCATTTTTATAATTAACAATTTTAAATTATTGGCTGTGAACAAACATGCTATAGCAATATAAAAATATTTTAACAACTATTTGTAAACGAATATATATATAAATTAAAATGAAATATCTGAGATTTGACCAATTTATATACAAAAGAATTCTCTGTTTAGTTATTCATGTTGGGTGATTTGCCCACATAATTAATTTTTCTAGCCGTCCTGTATCAATATTCGTAACTTTTGAACAGTTAGTGTAATCCATTTTCCTCAGTTGGCTAATCTGATCTTTGCAAGCATCCAGAACTTGGTAAATCCATATTTTGTTTTTGTGTACATCATAACGTTGTTTGAAGGTTAGGTTAGTTGTGTGTTCAAATCTTCTACAAAACAACATTATTTTGTGTGGTGTATCATACATATGACCATTATGACCTTCAATGTGTATTTGTATTTGTGTGAACATTTCGTGTACATATACATTTTGACCTAGACTGTGAAACTGTGTGTGTGAGGGCCTGTTTTGTGTGTTTCTGTGATAGTTAATATCATTATCTGGACTCGCAAACTCACTACATTCACTTACCCCATCAGCAGACTTCTGATGATTGCTTAATTCACCTGGTAAGTCACAGTCATTTATATTTCTAATTCTGGGCATTTCTTTCACATTATTTACTTTATTAGCCTGTAATGTAACCAAAACTTGTGTCAATTTTCATAAGTTATCCTTCTCTTTTTCAAAATTTTCTTTTACCTCTTTAATTTGAAAAACTACTTCTTCTTTAGCTTTACTTATCTCATCAATTTGTAACTTTATTTCCTCTTGGTGTGTCTTACTTTCATCATGTTGTAATTGCATTTCAGAACAAATTACAGTGATTCTTTGTTCTACTTTATCTCCTAATTCTTCTCTTTGTTTTTGTGTTATCTCTGCCTGTTGTATCCTAAATGTTTCTAACTCTTTGTTTAATTCCATTCTTATTTCTTGTTTCACAATGTCCTGACCTAACCTAGTTTCCTGAATTATTGCTCTTAATTCCATAATTTCCTGTCTATTTTCATTCTTATTCTGTTCTATTGTTTGCAATAACCTTTCCATATTCTCTTTACATTCTTTTCTTCCCTCTCTAATTTCTTGCGCTATCTCACCTTTCAGTTCCTGTTTTAACTTTTGTGACAAACTAACCTTCAAATTACTTACACTTTCTGCCAATTCCTGTCTTAAGTTTACATCTAATTGCACATACTTTGTTTCAAATCTCTAATATTATCTTTATTCTGAGCTAATTGTTGCCTCAATTCATTTATATTTTGTTCAAGATCTTCTTTCAATTCTGATTGTACATCACTCAACTCTGATTTCAACTCTGGATTTTACTTCTCTCAACATGTTCGTTATCCTTTCTAACATTAACTCGTTATCTTTACTTAATCCTGTATCATCCCTACACCATCACTAGCTTCTCCTTCCACTATTATCTCTTTTCTACTCGCCATCTTTTTAACTATTTTCTAATTTCTTAGCAACATAAATCTACTACTATTTTTTTTAATTTCACTCACTTCAAACCAGTTTTCTTTTTTGTTCTTTCTTCTCTCTTCTTTTTCCTTTCCTTTTATATTCCCACGTAGCTGTACGGGGTTTTAATCTCCACTCTTCTTTATCCTATTCAACCACACGTTGCGGCGCCATTTGGGACTATTCGTTGTTAATTTGTCGCCATCTTAATCAGCCACACATTTGGGCGAAATTTGGTATGGGATTTCTATGTTTGAGATGGGATGCATGTTGACTTTTCTCTTCTCGTGTGAGTTTTTGCGGCTATCTGTTTCCTCTGGTCACCATTTTTGTCATCTTATTTTAAATAAGAGTCATGAGACATCTGTTTTTCAGGCGTGGTTCAGAATAAAGTCTCGGAGAAGTCAAATTTTGTAACTATTTAATTATATTATTTAGATTACATTTTATTTGAGCTTCCTTTCCCAGTCACTTCCAACATATTGATAAGTTCTAAATTTGTTGTATTTAAACAGATTCAAACTATTATTTAAATGTTCTTGATCTTGCACCACTATTCATCACACTCACCATTACAAAACATCTTTACATATCACCAGGATTATTGATGTTTCGTAACTATCGTTACTACTCTCTTAATTTTGTGATTGGCCGATTTGATTCCACGTCACAACATTACGTCATACAATTATTACTACGGCCAATCACGAAATTATATATAATTTTACTTATTTAAATTACCAAATATATTTACATATCATATTTTTTATAAATCTATAAGCTTTACATACCACCTCCAAACATAACCCAAAAATACTGTTACAATGCCCAGTTTTTAGAGGTAATTGAGAAATACAGTCACTATCACAGGCTGTCAACATTTAATTGGTGCAACTATTCCTGTGAGACTTTCAGTGGTTATAGTAATAACATAGTTCATTGGCACACAGATACCTGTCACAAGCATTCACCTAATGAAAAGAACAAAATTCAGTGCCATTCTGTATTGAATATTCTTCATAACTTCCAAAATGAAGCACAATAATAGCTAGGTACAGCAGTTAGACAAAGTGCCTTGCCTTGTGAGTTTGCATAGTATGAGTGGTTTTGCATTGTTGCCAAATTCTCAAAGTATTGAAGCTTCGTTATTCTTTGTATTACTGTACAGTTTACAATATTGTGTTGTTTTAAATGTAATCAATGTGCCAACTTGTTCTGTTTTTAAGTGCTCTAAAAAGTGATCAAGAAAAGATCAAGTGGTCTTGATCTTCAAATAGGATGCTACTATTACAGCAACAAGGAGAATTTCCTGAAACTGCATAAACTAAAAATGTTACATTTGTAAGGCGATCTCTTCATATTAATCCAGAGTCACTGAGAGTGACTCCCCTCCTTTACCCCTTCTTCAACTTTTCGCTTAGTGTCGCGGAGGTGCCGGGAAAAGCTGATGGTTTTTGGCTATTGCTCTATGTCTACACCCCTTTAATGCCAGCAAGACATTGGCTATGCTAGCGACTAAGAGAAGAAATTTGGAAGAATTATCTCTCTACTTGAGTAATAGATTCAATTAATGGATAATCTGAAGTATTTAGGAGTTATTTTAGGTGGACATCTGACGTTCCGAAATCATCTTGCTTATGTAGCCAGGAAGGCACTGACTGCTTTAACAAGACCAACATGGGGCCTAAGCTCTTCTTTATTTAAGTTAATTTATAAAGGGGCAGTTAAACCTATGGTTCTCTACTGTGCAGGAGCCTTGCAAAATAAGTTTCAGAAGAGATGGACACAGACTAAATTATTACAGATACAGCGTGGAAACATCTTCAGAGTTATCCAAGGATACAGCACCATCCCCACTCCAGCAGCACTTATTATTGCAAATATTGAACCTGTCTTTCTTACTGGTGTATATAAGGCAAGTATCAACAACATTAGAAATGGCCAAGCTTTGCCACAACATATTTCACACCTGCAACTTGAACAACCAGTTAAACAAGCTTTTCATCCAGCCACCTGTGTCAGCAGAATACCACCAGTACTCCGTTTACACAGATGGTTCTCGGATAGCTGAAGGGCGATATAAAAATGCTAAAGTAGGATGTGCGTTTGTAGTATTCTCTCGCTCCATAGAATGCCATTCTTCCATGTTCAAACTTGCTAAGGAGTGTTCAGTCTTTCAAGCTGAATTATTACCATTTCGTGAAGCAGTGAAATGGTGCAACAACTTCCAATGTACCGCTCGCCTTTACAGTGACTCACAAGCAGCAATTGCGGCTTTGAAAGATACAAAAAAACAGCAGTTCTATTGCAGCTGAAATAAAGAATCAACTATTAAGTGGTTCTCATCTGTGTATTTCGTGGGTCAGAGAGCATGTGAGGATTGTTGGAAATGGATGTGCAGATGAGCTTGCAAAGAGAGCTGCGACTTCAGATCTTTCAGAAATTTACACTCTATGCCTTAATTCTTATGTGGGCAAATATTAAAGGATATTATCATCGACGATTGAAACGAATACTGGTTAAAAAGTGGTTGTGGTACTTTGACTAAGGATTTATATTTCTCAACGGTTTCTGACAGACATAAATGTAAATTTGTTAATCCTATGTCCTCACTCCATTTTTAACTGCCCATGGCAAATTTTCAGCTTACTTATTTCAATTCAAAATCAAATCTACATCTGATTGTATTTGCGGAAAACATCTTCAAGATGTCCCTCACATTTTATTTGATTGCCCACTTTGTGGTTTTGAAAGATACGAACTTGAATTATTGCATTAATCCTTAGGTTACACTTTTTCAAAACCACTTACACATATTTTGATGAATTACAAAACTTATCAATATTTCATGGCTTTCTTAAACAAAATATTTCTTAAGCTAAAGGATTCATCTTGATGTTTACTGCTTGTCAGCTTGATATTGTATTTGTTATGTTGTAAATTATATTCTATTCATAAATTTGTAAACTATATTCCTAATATACCTTTGGGTAAAATATGAATTAAAAAATTGGATAACAAATAAATACACCCCTTTGTGTTCTAAAGCAAAGGCAAGTAAGTTGTGGACAGTCGACATATCCCGTTACAGGTTTCATCCGAAATGGAAAAATCAGTATTTCGCAATGTATTATAAAGCCAAAGCATGCTGTGTAATATGTTCAAAAAAAAGTGTGTACTGCATCCAAATATAATATTCAAAGACATTTCAATATCTGAAATTCTAAGGAGTACAGCACCAATATTCTCACTGGTTCAGCCCGTTAAGGAAGATTTGAGGAATTGAAGGTAACAACATTTCTTAGGAACAAATCCTCTTCTGTTATTAATGTTGAACCCGGCGGTATATTGCGTGCAAGCTGTAAAATTGCAAAGTTAACCGCAAGGTGCTGGAAAGGGATACCCAATAATCAGAACAGGATATTTAAATTATTAAATGCTATAAAAATGCATCATAAATAAAATTCCATATCTTCTGTATTTATTAAGTTATTTAAACAAAGTAAAAACTGGTCTAAAACCCATTGAAGGAAGTATACATCTACAGTAACAAAAAAGTAGAGACTACATTAATAAATCGTTGAAATTTCACTACTTTGTTTCACTGTAGCAAAAGCCATTTTTTGTGCCGAACGCGCCAAATATTTGAATAATTTTGTTTTGAGTGTATACAAACGAATGTATGTATTGTTACCCAATCGGCAAACTTGCGGTCGGTTACGCGAGGGGAAGGCCGGTGGAGGGGGGCGTGTGGCATCGGTACCGCCTGCGGAGGCGTGACAGTGGAGGGAGGGGAAACCACAGGGGTGGCTGAATCTTCGTTTCCCCCTCCTCCTGCCGCCTGAAAGAACGTAAAACTTCTAGAATATTTTTCCCCTCCATGGTAAAAAATTCTCTAGAAACATTTAGCCACCTATAAATAGAGGGACGATGTGACCGAGAGTTCAGTTCAGTTCAGTTCTTGGCGAGCAGCGTGAGGAGCGCCCAGTGAGGGAACCGCCTGTGTACGTGTATCGGTGGAGTGTACGTAACTGCGTGCATTACGTAATTCTGTGTAATCGGCAAGTGTTCCGATTGTAATTCGGTGGAAATAAAGAACATTTTTGAGTGGTGCAATTGTACTTTTCATTTCACGAACCCACAAAGTCACAACTGGCGTCAGAAGTGGGACAACGGCCATGCAATCGGCACTAAAATATTTTACACAAAATGGAAGAAATGAGGCGGCCAACGACAACCTTACCGCCGAGTTGAAGGAAATGAAGACGGCAAATGAAAACCTCGCTGCAAAAACAGAAACGGCAAATAACAACCTGGCCGCAGAGTTGAAACAAATGAAAACGGCCAACGACAACATCGCCGAGAAGATGGAAGAAATAAAGACCGAATTGACCACAGAAATGAGGGCAGCGAACGACAGTCTGGCCAGCGACATGAAGTTAGCGAACGAGGTCCTCGCCGCCAAATTTGAGGAACAGTTGGTCGGCGTGAGGGATGACGTCGCGAAACTGGGCAAGCGGATGGGTCAAGTAGACAACCGCCTTAATGATTTAGAGGAAAAGGCCGACAATAACGCCAAGTCCCTGAACGCCGTGGTGGAAGACGTCGAAGACCTTGCGAACCGCGTAAACAACCTGGAGGGAAAAACCGACAGCAGCGTCAAGTCCCTGAACGCCATGGTGGAGGACGTCGTCGGCAGGAGGCTCAAGGATTTGAAGGCCGACGCGCCGGGACGCGGCACTGCCGCTGCGTGCGTCAAACCTCCCAAGTACGACGGCGCGTCAGCTTTCGAGGTCTTCCGCCGCCAATTCGATGCAGTGGCCAAGCACAACAAATGGTCAACGGAGGAAGAGGCCACGCAGTTAATAGCCAGCCTCCAGGGACGGGCCGCGGAAGTCCTGAACGCGGTGTAGACAACGGCGGCGCCCAAAGACATCTGGGAGGCCCCGGAGTATCGTTTTCGAAACCACCGCTTAGCCGCAGCGTACCGCAGCCAGCTAAACGTAGGGTCACTGCAGCCAGGGGAGACGCTGCAGGAGTTCGCCCTGGCAGTGGAACAACTGGCTATCACGGCCCTAGTCGACCTCCCACCAGAGTTCGTATCCCGGGAAGCTGTCTATACATTCGTTGACGGGGTACGAGACACGGAGATTCGTCAGCGCCTAATGCTCGGCGATTATAACACCATCCACGAGGCGCTAACGGCAGCATTAAGGATGGAGGCGGCCAAGGTAGCATCTATCCCGACGTCGAGAACGAGGAGTGTCCGCTACACCGCAGACAGAAGACCAGCCGAGGGACGCCGGCGAAGTCCTAGTGGCCTGTGTTGGGAGTGTGGACAGCCCGGACACCTGGAGAGGGACTGCCCACACCAGGAAGAGCAGCCGGAAAACGAGTAAGGGCCGTCGTGGAGAGGGGCACGTCGGCGCCATCACCACCATCCCCTCGAGTGACACTTTGCGAAATCAGCCGGCGTATGGATGACAGCCTCATCGCGGACGGTTGGGTGAGAGGGAAGCCGTGCCACGTGCTGGTAGACACCGGGGCAGCCGTGACCATCATCAGACCTGACGTGGCGAAGGGTTTGCCGACAAGGAAGCCGAACCGACCATACCAGCTTGTCACGACATGGGGCGACACCTTTCCTGTGGAGAAGGAGGCCCTGCTATAGCTGACCTTGGGACGGAGTGCCGTGCGTCTGTGGGTGTTCGTCGCGATGGTGGCTGAGGAGGTGATTCTGGGACTGGATGCCCTCAGGAGTCAAGAGGCGACGGTTGAAGTCGGCAGGAAGATCATCGGCTCAACGGAGAAGCGGTTATATTCCTTCAACCCGAAGAGTGCCTTGGAATCTGCAGGGTCGTCTTGAACGAAGACGTGCCTGTCCCCGCGAGGAGCGAGGTGGTGGTGACGGCGCGACTGGAGGGCCAGAGAACCAGGAACATGATGCTGGACCAGAAGATGCCTGTACACGGACTGTGTGTAGCCAGGGCATTGCTGCCGTGCCGATATGAGGCGCCAGCGAGACCGCTTAATCCAACGGACACCGATCACGACGTCCAGCCCCGGACGGAGTTGGGAACGTGCGAGCCCGTGGTGAGCGTAACAGCAATCGACAAGACACAGGAGCCGGTGCCGACGCAATACCTGGTGCCCCGTCTAGAAGGCTTACTGGAGAGGGCAGCCGACCACCTGACCGCAGAACAGCTGGAGAAAGTCCGACTACTGCTGAGACGGCATCAGCACGTCTTCAGCCAAGGTGATAATGACTACGGCCGCACGGACAAAGTGCTTCACCCCATCGACACTGAGGACACCCGGCCTATTCAGCAACCACATAGACTCGTTCCGCTGGCGAAGCAAGGGGCGGTACGAGACATGCTGGAGGACATGAGATCCAGGGGGGTGATTGAAGAGTCTGACAGCCCTTGGTGCTCCCCTGTAGAAGAACGGCGAGCTACGCTTCTGCGTGGACTACAAGAAGCTGAACGCTGTCACCCGGAAGGACTGCTTCCCCTTGCCCCGGATTGACGACACCCTGAACACGCGAGGTGGTGCACAGTGGTTCTCGACCCTGGACCTGAAGTCGGGCTACTGGCAGGTAGCCCTAGATCCGAGAGACAAGGAGAAGACCGCATTCTCGACAGGCCAAGTGCTCTGGCATTTCACAGTTATGCCCTTTGGCCTCTGCAACGCACCAGCTACCTTCCAACGCCTCATGGAGTTAGTGAGATAGGACTGACTTACGACGCCTGCCTGCTATACCTGGACGAAATCATCATCGTCGGTAAGACTTTTGAAGCCCGTCTCGAGAATTTGAGTAAGGTGCTACAGAGATTGCAGGTGGCCAACTTAAAGCTGAACGCGAAGAAGTGGCAGCTCTTCCGCAAGGAAGTGAACTACATGGGCCACATAGACTCAGCAACCGGAGTGGCCACAGGCCCGGAGAAGACACAGTCTGTGAAAGAATGGCCTCGCCCAAAGGATAAGAAAGGGTTGTGCAGTTTCCTGGGGCTGTGCAGTTATTACCGACGCTTCATAAAGGGGTTCTCTAACATCGCAAAACCCCTCACCCGCCTGACAGAGGAACACCGCTGTTATGTTTGGACGGAGGACGCCGAAGACGCTTTCCAGCACCTGAAGAAGACTTTGTGCAGTGCCCCAATTTTGGGTTTCCCACAACCTGGTGGTGCCTTCATTGTGGAAACCGACGCCAGCGACCATTGCATTGGAGGTTTCCTATCGCAGATCCAGGACGGCCATGAGCGGGTGATAGCCTATTACAGCAAGACGCTATCCAAGGCAGAACTACGGCGTCACCCGACGAGAGTTACTGGCGGAGGTAAAGACCTTGGAGCACTTCCACCAGTACCTGTACGGTCAGCCATTCCACCTGAGGACTGACCATTCCGTCCTAACCTGGCTATTCAGCTTAAGGAACCTAGAAAGCCAGACAGCACGTTGAGTCCAGAGGCTGCAGGAGTACGACTTCACCTCGGAACATCGTAGAGGGAAGAGCCAGGGTAACGCAGACGCTATGTCCCGAAGACCCTGTCCAGAAGAGTGCGGGCATTGCGGAAGAGTGGAAGAAAAGGAGCGTGCCGCAGCATTCCGAGTAGTCACGGCAGTTCCTGCGGAAGGCTGGGATGGCGTAGGCCTGAGGAGGGAGCAGCTTGCGGACGCAGACTTGGGGCCACTCTTGAGGGAAGTGGAGGCAGGGACAAGACCAACCTGGGAGGATATCGCACCAAGGAGCGCCACCTACAAGTCGTACTGGGCCCAGTGGGACTCGTTGAAGATCAGAGAGGGCGTGCTGTTCCGGGTATGGGAATCACCCGGTAAGAAGACGCAGACAGAACAGTTGGTACTTCCCCGGAGTAAGGTCCCGGAAGTCTTGGAGGTAGTGCACGCCGGTACTTCAGGAGGACACCTGGGAGCGGACCGGACGATTGACAAACTACGGCTGCGCTACTATTGGCTGAGGCTCCGAGCAGACGCTGAGAGATGGTGCCGTCATTGTCACGTGTGCGCTGCGAGTCGCGGCCCCCAGACTAGGAGCCGGGGTCGCATGCAGCAGTACAACGTCGGAACGCCATTCTAACGGATCGCCGTTGACATTGCTGGACGGTTCCCAATATCCGACCGAGGCAACAAGTACCTGATGGTGGTTGTGGACTACTTCACTAAGTGGCCGGAGTTGTATTCCATCCCGAACCAAGAGGCAAGGACAATCACAGACTGCCTCGTGGAACAAGTGTTCTGCCGATTTGGGGTACCGTTAGAGCTGCACATTGACCAAGGCGCCAATTTTGAGTCCAACCTGATGAAGGAGGCACTAGAGAGACTTGGGGTTATAAAGACCCGCACAACACCTCTACATCCCCATTCGGATGCCATGGCCGAAAGGTACATCAAGATCTTAGAGGAATACTTGAGGAAGGTCGTGGCCAGCCATCCGCGAAACTGGGACGTCAAGGTGCCACTGTTCTTGCTTGCCTACCGCTCGTTAACATACAACACCACGGGGATGATGTCAGCCAGCTTAATGTTCGGCCGAGAGTTACGTCTTCCTTGTGACCTGGCTTTTGGAAGCCCTCCGGGTGTGAAACAGCCAGCGAACGAGTATGTGGAGAACCTGGTGGACCACCTCTACGACATGCACGAGATGGCTCGCCAGAACATCCATAAGGCGAGCGACCGCATGAAAACGCGATACGACAGGCAAGCCAACAGCCAAGGGTTCCAGCAAGGTGACCTGGTCTGGTTGTACCGCTCTACCCAGACCAAGGGACGCTGCCGGAAGCTTCAGCAGCCGTGGCAAGGACCGTCCCATGTGGTGAAGAGGATTAACGACGTTGTCTACCGCATCCAGAATGTGCCCCGAGGAAAGATGTTGGTGGTACACCTGGATCGCCTGGCCCGCTACGATGGTGCTGTTCGGGACGACCAGCCTTGAGGAGGGAGCACTGTTACCCTATCGGCAAGCTTGCGGTCGGTTATGCGAGGGGAAGACCGGTGGAGGGGGTCGTGTGGCATCGGTACCGCCTGCGGAGGCGTGACAATGGTGGGAGGGGAAACCACAGGGGTGGCTGAATCTTCGTTTCCCCCTCCTCCTGCCGCCTGAAAGAACGCGATACTTCCAGAATATTTTCCCCTCCATGGTAAAGAATTCTCTAGAAACATTTAGCCACCTATAAATAGAGGGACGATGCGACCGAGAATTCAGTTCAGTTCAGTTCTTGGCGAGCAGCATGAGGAGCGCCCAGTGAGGGAACGGACTGTACGTGTATCGGAGGAGTGTACGTAACTGCGTGCAGTGGACCTGTGTCAGACGAACTGGTGAATTGTAATTGTGTGCATTACGTAATTCTGTGTAATCGGCAAATGTTCGATTGTAATTCGGTGGAAATAATGAACATTTTTTGAGTGGTGCAATTGTACTTTTCATTTCACGAACCCACAATGTCACAGTATGTATGTAAAGCTATGCAAGCGACTTCTCCGTTTCAAGGTTTAGCTTTTAGTTTATGCTATACCAAGCGATAATCATACGAGTATATGTTGCGTTACACACACACACGCGCGCGCACGCACGCCCACGCACGCCCTCGCACACGCGCACGCACGCCCACGCACGCCCAAGCCCACGCCACACCCACGCCACGCCACACGCCGGAAAGAAAACTGCCTGTCAGCATCTGTTATTACAGCGTTTGTGGTAGCCTTATGCAGCTGTTTTTGCACAGTATTTTAGTTTTTATACTCTTTCTGTGTTCAGAGTGATTTCTTATAGCTATCAAGAGCTAATTGAATGGCACATTTGAAATTGTTAAATTTCAATGTTAACCATGGCTTATCCCCGTAATGTAGCAAATAAATTAGCTTGCGTATGATGTATACAGGCTTCTGATATTATTTTAGAAAATCTGGAATATTTGTTGTGTGATTATGAAGGAGGTGTTTAGGATATAGGTAGCAGTGACGTGTACTGGTCTACAGATGGCATGTTAGCTACTCCATTGTTTGGGGGAAATGGCGGGTCAAATGTGGGTAAATTGGATCAGCTATTACTAAGCTATCCCTCTTTACGAAAAACAGTTATGTGGTAAAAAAAGTATTTTTATACCACTGAACGTAACCATGCACAATTGTTTAGTAATTTTCAGAGCTGTAAATTCATGCAAGACATTCATCTACCTGTACTTGCGCGTATAAATAGCTTGTAACCTAATTGAGTATTATAATACTCAGAGGCCTCTTTATATTAGGGGGTTAGAAATTCACCACGATATCAACCCTCATACTTGAGAGAAAACACTTCCCTAAAAGGATACCACCCACAACCATAAGTGTCGCAACCATTTCGAAAATGTCTAGTGTGTTGCAAAAAAGAAGTTCGCAAGGAAACCAATATTATTTGGTGTGAATCTGCAGATGTGCCCTTGGGTGTTTATCCAGGTTTGGAGGTGCACAATTCAAAAAGAAACCTTTAAGGTTACGTTTACATCCCTTATAGAACTAATTTAAATTTATTGTAAAATATGAAGATTAAAATAATTGGCGTTAAATGAGCATTAAATACATGTATGTGCTGGATGTCTATACACGTCCATATCGGTTTTGGGCATTTTAATTTGGATGTCATATGACGTCCATATCGGTGAAAGGGTTAATAGCTAAAGGGATTAAGCCACATCCCGAAGGTGAATTTGTAAAAGAATGTATGACAACAGGAGCTATAGATATTTGCCCAGTACACTACAAGCCTTTAAACAACTAAACCTTGGAAGGGGAACAATAACCTCCAGGATATCAGAAATGGCATCGAAGAACAATTAAAAGTTAAAATAAAGAATTTCATATGATATTCTTTAGCCATAGATGACGGTCCAAATGTAACAGATACTGCTCAGTTGGCTGTATTCATTCGAGGGGTTGATACTGGCTTCAGTATTTTGGAGGAATTTCTGGATCTCTTTCTTCTAAATGATAATACATGTGGAGAAAACATTTTTGAAGCACTATACATGGTAGCTTGTAAATATGACTTGCCATGGGAAAAATTAGTAGCAATCACAACTGATGGTGCACCGTCTATGATTGGCCATATTAATGGTTTCTTGGGAAGACCCATTTAGCTGAAATTGGACTGTCTAATTGTGTAAAAATGGTACACTGTATAGTACATAGAGAAGCTTTATGTGCAAAGAGTGCAACAGTAGATAATGTTATGTCAGTGGTAGTAAAAACTGTAAATTTGATTAAAGCTCACACTCTACGGCACCGACAATTTCAAGAATTCTTATCGGATAAGGGATCACATTCAGATCTAATTTATTTTTACCAGGTTAGATGGTTAAGCAGAGGAGATATGCTTCACTGGCTTTTTAATATCCTCCCGGAAGTAGACAAGTTTTTAAGGAAGCAAGGTGTTGTTATCCCGCAGTTGTCCAATGAAACATGGAGCACGGATCTTGCTTTCCTAACAGATCTATTCGATAAATTTAAATCAGCTAAACATCATTTTACAAGGGAAGGATCGCTGCATAATTGATATGGTGAGCTCCATTAAAGCATTTACATATAAACTGAAGCGATGGGAGCAACAGTTTCAGAAGGCAGATTTATACCACTTTACTTAAATTAGTTTCAAATGTTGCATTTGAAACACAAGATAAATACCAACAAGTTATGATAAAGCTGTGTTCTGAATGTGCAAACAGAATTTGTGGTATAATTGAAATGGAAGTGGAATTATTAATTCTAAATAATCCATTTTTCGTAAATGCAGAAGAAGTGCCATCAAATTTGCAATTGGAGATTATAGATATGCAGCTAGATATACTTTTGAAAAGCTGTGGAAAATCTGGATTAGAACTATATAAAATAATCAACCAGCACATGTATCCCAATTTAAAAGTCTGAGTCTGCACATGGCTGCAATGTTTGGAGGGACATACAGATGTGAACAAGTTTTCTCTGTTATGAATAATACCAAGAACAAAAAACGATCTAGGATAAGTGATGTGAATCTGGCCTCTACATTACGTTTACATAAGTGTATCTAGCATAGAGGCCGATATTCACAAGTTAATAGCTAAGAAGACTAGGAACTCCACTTAAATTACTAACTAATAAATATTAACATGTAGCTATAAAAGTATAATTCACTGGAATTCGATATATATTGTGCACATAAAAATATGAATAAATATTTTAACAGCCACTGAATCTTCCTCACCCTCTTTCTTACCCCAGTATCTATTAGTACGTCACCTACGAAGGTTAACAGGAACGGGGGAAAGGTAATCTCCCTGTTTCCCCTCAATGACACCACTGTCTTTGTCAATGGCGTGGATACTTTGGTGATTTACGTCCTCCAGCGTTAAGTCATTTCGGATGATGAATGAAATGGGTGAAATGATGCTCAAATTAGTCCAGGGTCCATGGAGCTTAGAGCTACCCGGCATTCCAGGTAGCTCACCCCAACCGAGATTCGAACTCAGGACCTCTTGAACGTGAGACACATGCTACCAAGGCGGGCACCTGGACACTTGAGATGAAACTTAATGTAACTAATGATTTGTCTTCCTCTTCTTTATCAGCACCAGTGCTAGTAATTGATGTATTCTAATGTAGTATATGCTTTGAAGTAGTCCCTACTCCATTTTTTATTTCTAAAATAACTCATGGCACTCCTGGTTGATCTCATGATACCATAAAATGCTGTCACAATGATTGAAAATCGCTGCCTTAAGCATTTAAAGGTGGCAATAGATGGAAAATAAAATAAAAAAAATGAAATAACTCATATCAGTACACATGTCATATTAAGTGTGTTATGCAGTCCAGTAAAAATTGTTACTGTTTAAATATTAATGCCCAATTTCACCAACAGATGTTAAGATTTAACATGAGTTTAGCAATAGTTATAACAAAAATTGCATTTCACCAACAATTGTTAGCTTAACACTCGTGCTAAATCTCTTCTTAAACTAACAAGCCAAATTTCGGTTAATAACAATTGTAAATAGTCAAGATGGTGGGCATGAACACAGCTGTTGATGTCGATTTGCTATGTTTAAGACTGTCTAAATGGCATTTGTAATAGACTACGGCCTATGAGGAGAAATTATTTTGAGGAGCTAACAGAAGAACATTTTCTACAGAGATATAGACTGTCGAAACAAGTTGCTATGAAGGTTACTGTAGAAGTACAAGAGAGGTTAGAACATGCATCAAAAGGAATATGCCGATCTCGTCTTTGCTTCAAGTATTAATAACTTCGCGATTTTATAATTCATTGAATTATGTGGATAATAGTACTGTCCACCTCCCGTCTTGAAACGTTCAAGTCACTCTTCATTGTCCTCCTTTGCTCCTCATTTGAAATTTACATAATACTGAGATAGAACATGCACCAAAAGAAATATGCCGATCTCGCCTTTGCTTCAAGTATTAATAATTCTGTGATTTTATAATTCACTGTCCACCTCCTGTCTTGAAATGTTCAAGTCACTCGTCATTTGTCCTTCGCACCTCGTTTTAAATTTACATAATACTGACAGTTATTTCGTGCTTCCAGTAGTGACACATGCATTTGAATTAAATTTGTTTTCAATTTTTTCCCATGTGACATCATTCTATTTTGTGTTCACTGCATCTGCCCTCTTATTTTCCATGATATCCTTATACCTAGTCACCAATTTAATTAACAATTCTTTCTCCATCAATGAGAAATTTCTCACGGCTTTTGTTTAAGATTTTGCTCACCCACCATTTTTTAGCTATGTGCAGACGAAACTGAAAACAAAAGCATATTGCAGTACGTTCAGTAAATAATACAACTCATCCGTAACATTCTATAGCTGTAATATTTACAAGACTCTTTGTGTTAACATGTGTTAACATTTTCAGAAAACAGGTTGGTGAAATGTAAGAAATGTAAGAATGTAAGTTGGTGAAATCGGGCATAAGATTATCAAAAATATAATTTATTATGACTAATGAAGTTCATGATCAGCTGTGAGATGAAATACTGTATGTACGCAATACTCTTTGTTCCACTTACTGTATATGTGTGGAATTACTGAGCACTGATTCACTGTTCTTGGAGTGAAATATCTTAATTTGTTTCACTTAATGATCAATATCTATACTTAATTGCAAACAGACTTGTTCGCTCATTTGTTTTAAATCCTAATGCATATACTCATTAATTAAAAAGCCATCAGAGTTCAATTTTGAAATAGCAAAACTACCTAAATATCCATTTATATGTTCTTATTCTTGACAAGAGTTTTCTATTATGCTTTATTTGTAAGTGGCAACTTGTTTATACTGTGTACGAATAAGGATTCATGATTGCATTGCAGGTTAGTATCCGAGGAAGAGGGAGAGGGAGAGGGAATAAGGCTCTATTACAGCTCAGATAATCCTCTAGAATACCATGCAGAAGAGCCACAATTCCTAGAGATTTCAGTTGTGTATGCGCAAGCTGTACAACATCTTATACAGACGTACCCTGAGTTCATTTGCGTATCTGATTTGCCTTTGGAAGAGGACGAGCACAAGGTACATATTATTTTGCTTATCTTAAATTTTTAGCTATATCAACACGAGTACTTTAACATAGCAACATGTGGGTTAGAGAAGCATTGTTGCACTAAAAGTAATCAAAATGTAACAGAAAATGTTTAATATAATTTTGAGTCGAACTAATACTCAGTACTCCATTTATTGCTAGTATTTACGTAGAGCGTTTCCTTAGGATCTTCCTAATATCATCAGCTGTTGTCAACTAATGGACGTTGGTTTGGTGAACTCATTGTAGGCGATAAGTGCGTCTCTGTCAGTATCTTGATGAACTTGAAGTTTGGGTTTTCTTCAAAGGTAGTGTCGAAATTAAGCAATTTTCTTTCATATTTCTTTATGAAGTTTTTTTTCCCACGTGGTTAATGCTGCTGGAACTTGGACAATTTTTAATAAGTGGATTTCTCATTCTCTATTATGATTCTCCTTCCAAAAATGGTACGCTACTGCTGATTTATCTATATCTGTGTTCCCGATGTTCCTAAAATGCACTTCAAGCCTTATGTTCAAATTCATTTTAGCTTTTCCAATGTAAAAGTTGTCACAGCCTTTGCAGTTTATCCGGTACACACCTGATTTTTTGTTTGCGGGAGTATCTCCTTTGTATTATGTGATTTAAAAAGTTGTTGTACACTGAATTTGTTCTGTGGGGCCAAAGTAATATTGTGCTCTTTGCAGACTTTTTGAAAAAGGTGTGAAGCTCTGGGATGATATGTTAATTTTCTGTATGAAGTTTTATTGCTGATTGGGGAAAGAGTAATTACTTGTTTGCATCTTTGTTGTATTTTGAATTTATCAATTTTCTTTTTGACCAGTTCAGCACTGAATCCATTGTATTCTCAATGTGAATGATATTATTGTACTCTTTCATATATTCCATCTTGTTTGAAGGTACATTAACCAGCCTGTAAGTTAAACTGTTGACAACAGCATGCTTATGTCGTCTTGGGTTATATCCATCTGCTTTTATGAAATTTTCTGTGTGTGTTTCCTTCCTATGTATGCAAAATTCAAGTTTATTATGTTTTCTGGTAAGTTTCAAATCTAAGAAAGGGAATTCATTGGATAGAGTCAACATGAAAAATTCAATGCCATGGCCGGGACTCAAGTACTTACAATAAATAGTAGGTCGCCACAAATGGTGTATCTCGGATGCGAGAGCCCCTAGTTGTCTACCGGGGAAATATACGAGTCAAATGGGATTTCATTATTTGTCTCTTTTTCTATGGAAAATTTTATTGCACGATTCTGTAAATTAAGTAGTTTTAATGCATCATCCATTTGTTTCTCATTTACTGTTGCCCAAATGTCATCCACATATCTATACCAATGTTTGAAAATTAGTGGGAATGCCTTTGTGATATGGGTTTCCTAAAAGCTCATGAAGAGGTCTGCCAAAAATGGGGACAATGGGTTGCCCATAGATAGTCCTGATTTTTGTTTGAATGCTTTTTATTGAATGTAAAATTGGACTGTTCAGTGCAAATATTTGTTAAGTGAAGGTATTCCTCTATGATGTTTTGGTCTAATTGTAGGGACTGAAGCCATATTTGCATGTACTCCATGAGTTTGTCTCTTTGTGCACCTGGGAACAAACAGATTACATCAAAAGATACCATTCGGTCGGTGGGAGAAAATTGTAGATTTTTAGTTTTTTTGATGAATTCCAACGAATTTTTAATTTGTGTCTTTCAAATTTTGGTAGCTCCTTAAATATTTTTGTTTAGCCATTTGGATAGTTTATAGCAGGGTGTGTTTATGTTGTTAATATTTATTGCTGCAAGTAGCAACTTATTGTAAAAAATATCAAAGCTAATGCAGAGTATTGCACTGTTGTTTCCTATTGATATTGTTGATATTTCTGCATTTTTCACCTGGATTATGAAATCAGATTAAAATAAATTTGTCTACTACCTGATTTCCTTGCTAAGTACCTTGATTCTGCCTATGAGTTCTGTCTGTGTTCATTGAAGCGTCATCAATTCAGGTGGCCAAGGTTGTTAAAGAGATGACTGGTGATTGAAAATTCGGTGGTTTAAATCCTGTCAAGACTGCTCTGCTTGACTGAGGATTTAGTTCTCATAACTGGTAATGCTAAGAGTAACCCTAACTTAGGTTGAAATGTTTCCTTCCCAAATTTCCTTTCCAAATTGTCAATCATTATGAATTATCAACTGTGATGCCATATGCAGGAAGAATGGGCATTAATCACATTTTTTAGATGTTGAGTGAATCATCTGCCGTGAGTGAAAGAAATATACAGGATAAGTCAAAATAACATTAAGGAAGAATAACACTTCCACTGCACTAAGGAAACATCTCCATTTTAATTGTTAGGGTCATATCATACGTGTTTTTTTCTTTTTCAAACTTTTAGGATAGTGCGCTGTAGGTTTTCATCTCTTTTTTAACTCTATGGAGGACAGGGAATAAGCCTAATTAAAGAAACTTTTCACCCTCAGGCTGGGAATGAAACCTGAGACCTCTGGGTGAGAGGTTGGCTCACAGACTACCTACAGAGACTCCCAAAAATAATCGGACAAAGCAAAGTACTAAATTTTAAAAGTGAAAATCAACATTTGATGCGCTATTTTATTGAAATTAATGATTATCGACAGTTATATTGTTCGTTCTTGTAAGAAAATAAATGTTATTTCACATAAAAAAATATATAATGCGTACGTTTTTAAGAATTAAAAAGAAATATGGCATTTTTTGGCCCTCAAAAGTAATTGGACATAACAACGTGAGTGTGATACAAAATATGGCTTAGTATTTTGTGACTCTCCCTCTTCTTTTCACTACTTCTCACAACCTATTTGGCATGCTGTGAACCAGGTTTTTCAGGTAGGCTGAAGAAAGTTTGTCCCATTCCTCTTGCAACCTCTCCTTCAAGTACTGCAGGCCGCACTGTGGCTCAGTAGTTAGACCGCTTGGCTCTCACCAAGGTGGCCTGGGTTCGATCCCAGGTGAACACAATGTGAGATTTGTGGTGGACAACATGGCGCTGGGGCGGGTTTCCTACGGGACCTCCGGTTTCCCCCGACATCTCATTCCACCGGTGCTCCATCTTCATCTCATGTATCATCAGTGTCTCTGCCTGCGGTGCCGTATGTAGTAAAAGCGGGCGTTAAACACTACACATTTCATTTCAGGTACTGCTTGGAGGTGATGGGGTCTTCCGCACGGCCTTCTCCAGTTTATCCCATACTGCTTCTATGGGATTAAGATCCAGGGATTGAGGGGGTGGATGCAGTACATAAGGACAGTTGGAAAGTAATCATAGCTGCACAATGTGGGATGTATGCTTCGGATCATTATCCTGATAAAATGAGCAGTCCAAAATTGCCATCATTTCTGCACTTTGTTTTAAATTTTGCTGTAATAGTCTAAGATACACTTCCTTGTTCATGGTTGTGTCTATGAACACCAGCTTTCCTCTCACATAGAGGAAATACAGCTCCATACCATTACACTCCCTCTGCCGTGTTTGTGCCTTGTAAATTGCGCTCTTCCAGCTCCGTGTTTGGTTTCCTCCACACAATCACCCTGCCATTGGAACCAGCAAGGTTGTATTTGCTTTCGTCACAAAAAACAACTTGGTCCCACCAGTCGGTTGTCTTGTTAACAAAGTCTTTGGCAAATTGTAATTGCTTCCTTTTACTCTTGCTGGAAATGTATGACTTTTTTCTAGCTATGCGACCATTAAAATCTTGTTTTTGCATGGCCCTTTTGATGGTTTCAGGGCTATCAGTCCCAGTTCTTTCTGAATCTCAGCACTCTGTTTTACCTTGCGCATGACATAAGACTCCTGCCTATTGGTAAGGAGTTTCAGTCACCCTGGCATTGCTCGAGATTCAATTCTGTCTTCATACTTACACCGGTGAATTATGCCACTAACTGTACTTTTGCTAAGATTCATAATATCTGCTATTTCCTGGTATATTTTGTTCTTTTCACAGTGATAGATTAGTCTCTGTTCAAAGTTACTCTGCTTACTCTGAGCCCCATACTATGCCCTTGCCTTCTTCTTGGTAAACAGTTGACTTCTACGATGTTGTTTTGTCTACTGACAGACTTCACCTACTCATTTGTATTGCATTTCATTTGTGCTGTCCGATTCTTTTTGTGTCGTAAACTCATGCTTTATGCAAGATTAAATGGGGAAGCTCTTAGTTAAGCCACATTTTCAATCACTAAAATGGATATTCATAGCAAAGGATCTTTGCTTAACACAAGGAGTACCTTGAGATTGATACACATAATCTATCCTGCTTTAAAGAGCACTCCATAAAGAAATGCAAAGTCTGTCCGATTATTTTTGGGTGTCTGTGTAACCACACAGACAGTCCAGCTGAGGATATTGCTGACCTTTGTATACAAAACCAATCAGAATATTCATAATTTGAGCCTGTAACAGTGCCTCTCTAACTTGTGATTCTTTGTAACAGACTGGTATCTACTGCCACATGAAAACTGCACTCATTTCTTGGGTACTTCAGTAATACACTACTAGTGGATGATGTTTCTAAATAGAGCAGAACATTGCACCAATATTACTTTAAACACTCAGAAAAAATTGTGTTAACACTTTCTTTTTCTCTGTCTTTTGACAAGTTAAATGTTGAAGTAGTGTGTGTTCTAGACAAATAATTGTAGTATACAGTGTACAGTATGCGCAAGATAAGAACAGCTCTGGATAGAGGGATGCAGATAGAGGGGAAGAAGCGAGAGCTTACGTTCTTTTGTTTCTGCAGTGTGGTCAACCTTGAAAAACACAGTTCAGCAAAATAGCCACAAGTAACTTTGCATCCTCTGAAAACATTCCTTAGTTTTGCCCACACCAGCTCAATTGCATTCAGATCACAGTTATACGGAGGTAGACAAATAATAATGTGTCCCCTTTTGAGAGCCATAACATCCACAAATGTTCATACAAATATAAATCATTTCAATTAAATGCTAAAATACATTACCACCACGCTCGTAACAAGGATAAACTGGCAATTTGAGCGCACCAAACGAGTCTTTATGAAGGGAGCTTTAACTACAAAGGAATAATGTTATATAATAAACTTCCAAATTCATTTAAACAAGCTGTATCATTAAAACGCGCTAAGAATAAGGTTAAGAAATTTTGCATGCACACTGTTTTTATACGGTTAATGAATTTTTAGAACTATAACCATGTAAATGAGCACTGGGAGCATAGTACATTTACAAACCTGTAATATTCATATTATGGCATTTCTTGTAGTAAATTAGTCTATTCAAATACCACATGAAACCATAGAGAATCTGCTTACTGTGTATATTGTATGTAATCAATTTGACTTTATGTATATACTGTATTTATACATTTTGACGTGTCTCTTAAAATGTATATGTTGCCAAGGTTGAACTAAAATCCTAATCCTAATTCTAACTTACGATTTTTGTAAACTGGTTCGCTAATTAACCTCGAAATTGATAAAACGAAATATGGTGGACATGATAAAGCTAGGCGTATTAGCCACTAGATGTCAGTGTATAGCGCATTTCAAATTTCAAAGTTGTAATCTATTTTTGAGTTTGATTAATGGGTCACAATATGTTTACACTCAACTTCACTTACTTCATCTATGTTTATGGAGTTAAACGATACTTACCGAATGAGGACTTGGAACCCGATCATTCTTCTTATCACGCAAATACTGTATGGTGTGGAGGTTCTTTATTTATACAAACATGTTTGCTGTTTATTAATAAACATTTATTACTTTTACATAGTAAAATATTTTCTTTATTTTTTGTTTTACAATTTTTGTTTTTGCTTTGCAATTTCCCTTTCAAGTTTGTGTTGGATTTGGAGGTTGAAACCCTTCAAAGACATCCCTATTGTCATTGTTGATTATGCAAATGCATCAGCTCCAGATGACCTTGTAAATCATGTTGTTTCAGTTGATCCTTGCTGGAGACCTGTGGGAAAAAGGCTTACTTTTAACATATGGACAACTGAAGAAAGACTAAGAAGTTTGCTACCTCTATCATAAACCAGTAATGATGGTCCTCAATGAAAGACTTCAACGTTTCTTGCTTGGTTAGCAAGAACAGTGAAAACAGCTTGAAATGAAAAGAAGTGAATTACAATTGTAGATTTATGCCACTTATATTCTGCTTTATGTAAGTGTAATTAAACTACACTAACTATATACGTAAACAAGTTGTAATGCAAATAATATTCTCCTATTTCAGAAATAAATTTGGAATTAGAAGTGTCCACTTAGTGATTATCTGTTTCTCTAAAAGGAAAAAAAACTTATATTAATTTATAGAGCATTCAGTATTAATAAAAGACTGACTGCACAGCTTACAGTAGCAGGCTTTCTAGAGAACAGCACACCTGCCGTTACGCTTAATGTCTGAAGATATATGTAATATCAGGGCATATAAAAACAAATGTTTGCTACTTGATAGTTTTATTTTCATTGGCAGCATGCCTTGGCTGTTGCATTAAGTCTGAGTTTCCTCTTTTTTCATGATGGGAGAAAAAAAAGTTGTTTTTACCAAGCAAGATGGCTCCACACTAACTCATGAGACCTGCATTTGTCAGGTGTACTGTTCAATCCTACCAGGACTGTTCTTGCTGTTTGAGGTTTTCCTCAACCCTCATGTTTGACAAATCTGGGGAGGTACATAAACTTAGGCCTTTCCTTAATCTCCACTTCTTGGTGCTGAATATTATAAGGCCAGCCATTATATATTACTTAGAAAAGGGTTATAAACAATTATGGATTTGAGAGAATGTAGGAATAAATATAACTGGAACTTACTTCCGAGCTGTTATGCTGTAGTCTGCTGGAGATAACGTTCCAGACATTGGTCTGCAACTGCAGTGGTCATCTTCAGCGGTATGCTCAAAGTCTTCTAGGATTAAGTTGCATTGTGTCGGAATCCTGCTGTATATTGGAGGCAAGAAATGTCGCATAGTGGAGAAAACATACAGAGCCAATCAGAAGGGACCACCACCATAGATGAAGCCAGGCCCCTCCCACCACTTGTTTGGGATCTGGACCAATCATCAGAGAGCACTCTCGGTTTACATATAGCAGCATGTACAGTCAACATTTAGACAAATGCACCTTCTCCAAGAAGACTGACCATGCCACTGAAGACATGCAGCAGAGTTGTGGACGAAATATTTACACTTGTATCTCCAGCAGACCATAACATAACAAGCCAGAAATGATTTCCAGTTATAGTTATGACTATCTTCCCTACTTTGTAAGCTAAAAAACACATATTATGAACAGAAACAAAAGGAACTATAAAAACTTATTACAGCACACATATTTGCTGCATTCAATAGAGCCAATATAAGTTAGAATTTGTAAGACCTGAAATGCTGGTTGCTCTCTGATTCCATTATTTTTAGCATTTGACATTTTCTCATTTTGAGTATAAGTGTAATATTTTTGTATGGCTTAAATAATTGTAAATATTTAGGTTGAACAGAGTAAGCCAGGTTTATAATTCATTTGCATAATTATAACTAGAGGCAATCTATTTTCGCACTATATGGCTGGTATCACCTTAATTTGTCTATATTTCTTTATTGTTGTTTTCATTAAAATTATTAAATATGGTTCAAAAGTAATAATGGAAGATGAATGTATTGTATAAATTATAATAAGCACAACTTTGTAAAGTGTTACTTTGATTACATAGAAAATGAAGCTAGTTACAGTGAAGTAATAAATATTACACAAATATAAATATTTGTTAATGAGTCTCCACTTATCTTAAGAAGTTAATGTTAATACTTCTTTCTTCTTTCTAAGATTGATTTCGAAGGCACATTGCATTTGTCTTGCGTTTATTCCAAACAAACTCCGTTGTTAAGGAAATCTCAGTTACCATGTTTTTTTCTTTTGTTATGTTCTATTTTCAGCGTTACCAACATCTGAAGACGAAACAGACCTAAAAACAGAATCAACTGCCGGTATGTCAAAATTCATTACCCGATGTTTATTTTTTGAAATAAATATTTATTCCCAAACTATTAAATCTATGGGACCATTTAATTGTTTTAATAATTTAACTTTGGGATTTATTTCATGATTAAATGACCAAAAATGATCTACGGCCGATTTATCAATTTGTTTATATTTAATGTTACGAAAATGTTCTTTCTGGTATCCAAACTACGTTTCGTCTTTCCAATATAAACCTGATCACAATCTAAAAAATTAAATTGATAAATACCAGATTTGTTTATTATTAGGAATTTTATCTTTTTTAGAAAATTGTAATAAATTTTTAATACTGTATTTATTTTAGGAACTAAAATTATACCAGGTTCTTTAAAACAATTTTGAAAATGTTTATTAACCCAAGGTGGTAAGTAAATTTTTTAAAACTATAAATCAGCTTTTAGTTTTTTAAGAGTAGAAATATCATTAACAGTTTTCTGATATTTAAATTTTTCAATCTTCTTTAGTATAAAAGCTTTATTAAAACAATTAATTAAAGCAGTATTAATAATATGTTTATATTCTTTATGAAATTCTTCTTTATTCAGGGGTATATTTATTAATCTATAAATCAAACTATTAAAAACACAAATTTACGCGAAAAAGGGTTAAAACTTGTATTTTCTTATGTAATTATCAATATTAGCAGATTTCCTATAAATACCAAAATCTAATTTGTTATTATTTCTTATTATTTTCAAATCTAGAAAAGGAAGAAATCCATTAATTTCAGTTACTAATGTGAATTTTATAGTTTTATCTTGTGAATTTAATAATTTTAAAGCATCATTAATTTGTTTTTCAGGAACAATAGCAAAAATCACCAACATATCTATACCATGTTTTAAAAATCAAAGAAAAAGCTTTAGTGACTTGAATTTCGGGGGGGGGGGGAACTCATAAAAAGATCAGCAAGAGAAAGTGAAAGAGGATTACCCATTGCTGAGCCGGAAATTTGTTGAAAAAATTCACCATTAAAAGTGAAAAAATTTTGATCCAAACAAAAATTTTGAATATGAATTTTGACATACCGACAGTTGATTCTGTTTTTAGGTTTGTTTTGTCTTCAGATGTTGGTAATGCTGAAAACATAACATAACAAAAGAAAAAACATGGTAACAGAGATTTTCTTCACAATGGAGTTTGTTTACAATAAACTGAGGACGAATGCAATGAGTCTTCGAAATCAATCTTAGAAAGAAGAAAGACGTATTAACATCTTCTTAAGATAAGTGGAGATTCATTAAAAAATATTTATATTTGTGTAGCATGTGTACATATTTAGCTGCCTTGAACCAACTTCCCCATCTAGACAACACAGGCTCAGGATACAAAGGAATCGCCTTATCTAAATGATTTTCATCTAAATATGAATGATACTCATGTTCTGATTTTTCTGGACATGTGGAAACAATTCTTCGTCATTGAGACAATGGTATTAAGTTCTCTCAAATTCTCTCCAGAAGTCTGCCGCCCCCTCCCCAATGAATAGCTGTCCTGATATGAGGGCACATCAAAAAGGAACTCATGACAATTTATGTGCATTTTGAGCATAAATGTAATATTTTATATGATTTAAATAACTGTAAACATTTGGGTTAAACAGAGCTAGCCAGGTTAACAACTCACTTGCATAAAATACTTGCATAATTTACTTGCATAATTCACTTATAATTATAATTCTCATTCATTTAATAGATCACTATCCTGATATGAGGGTGGATCGAAAAGTAACGCTCAACAATTTTTTGTTTAAAAAAAGCAAAAAAATCACAACTGAAATTATACGTTTTATCTACTTTTCGTCATAGTCATCAAGTTTCTCAACACATTTCTCCCATCATGGTACCAGTTTCAATATACCCTGTTTGTAGAAGTCTGTTTGGTTAGCGTTGATTTCACCTCTGCATCTGTCGCAAATTGTTGGCCAACCAGCAATTTCTTCATGGGGCCAAACAGATGAAAGTCCGATGCTGCAAGATCTGGAATATATGGTGGATGCTGGGCACCTCCCAACCACATGTGTTGACTTTTTCATGAACAGAAGCAGCAACATGGGGCTGAGCTTTGTCATGAAGAAGTTTGTCATTGTCAACATTAATGTTGTGGCATTTGTCACGAAGGACATGATGCAACTTCACCAGAATCTTTATGTAGGCTGCAGCGTTCACAGTGGTCTCATGTTCCGCAAAGTCCACCAAAATAAAACACTATGTATATCCCAGAATACAGTAACAAGCACTTTCCCAGTAGATTGAGTAACTTTGAATTTTTTTCTTTACTGGGTAACGAGCATGTTTCTACACCGGCGAGGCCTGCCTTGTTTTGGGCTTGTATTGGTACGCCCACGACTTATCACCAGTGACAATTCCTGGCAGAAAGCCATGCCCTTCTGCAATGTCCCATATTAGGTAATCCAAGCTTGTCATCATTCGCTGACCTTTGTGCTTTCTGTCAGGTTCTTAGGCACCCAGTGAGCACTAACTTCACAAAATTTCAGCGTGTCATGAACGATATTTTAAACAGCATCATAGGAAATGTTTAACTGTTGTGAAGAGGTTCGCAGTTGCACTTGTTGGTTGTTCAAAATTGCCGCTTCATTGGCTCTGACATTCTGGCCATTACAGGCCGCCTGGAATGAGATGAATCAGTCAAGTTCACATTGCCCACTTGGAAGAATGCACTCCACCTGGAGATATTGCTACGGCCCAAACAATCCTCCCCATACATGTCACTCATTTCCCTGTAAATTTTATTCGGTTTATGCCCCTTGGCCCATAAAAATCTAAGTACACCTCACTGCTCTTAAAGTGTGTACAACAGTAGCATGTGAGCCATCTTTGTTGCATAGTTCACACTTCTCCCGCTAGAGCTGTACATGAACAAAAATAAACCCTCTGTAGAGAAAACTTCAAACTAAATCTGTATGAAATTTCAACATTCCAGCTGAAATATCATGGCAGAAAAAAATGTTGTGCAATACTTTTCGATCAGCCCTTGTAAATAGAAATAGCACAGTTTTATAATATTTTATCCGTACCAAATTTGTTATTTTAGTTTTTCTCTAATTTTAAATAAGAGACTTTTTTAAAAACTAAATGAGTATCATTTATCTGATAACTCTAATTCTTGTTTTATGCAGAATTTATTTTGTAGGACTAAGTAATGTTAATGAATTGTATACTTTATTTTATCTGTTTCAAAAAAATTTTCTCATATTTTTATTTTGGTCTTGGTTAGTTAATGAATGCATCTTCATAAATCAATCTGTTTGTATGAGTTTGGATTCTTTGTTTTTTATTTTTAAGTTGACTTTGTAAGCATAAATAAAGCTCTTTGTTCTTACTTTCATATCACATATTTTGTCCTACCTTTTTCTTGCCTACAGAAACCTTCTGGAATTTAAGATGCAAATTGCATATACTTGTCAGAAACTTTATGCAGGATAATGTGTATGACGGGATTTGCAGTATTAGGCATTTAGCACCTAAAACTCTTTGTTTTATTTTAGGATGTTAGTCTAATGCAACTTCTGCCCTAAGTAAGGAGAAAGGCACTTTTGTATACATTACCTGAGAAGACGGAGATAGGAATCTAAGGTTTATTTTTGTTCTTTTGTCGACCCACAACATACTCTATATAGCTCAGATATCCATCTCTATCCAAGTGGTCTTGTTCTAATACTTGATCGATTATTTCTGAAAGAAGAACAACAGTTTCTCATTAAAATAACAAGAAAAAGGTAGGATTAAATATAAATTATAAATAGAATTTTTTAATTTTTTAAGATACCGTATTTTAGAACTTTTGATGTTCAGTAGTGTTGTTTAACTTCAAAAGTGTGTGAATACAATGTATAAATATAAAATACAGTATGTATTTTATCCTTATTTGTTTTTCAAATGTGTAGTCCTACCTTTTCGCAGATAGTATCTGTAATAAATTACATTCAGTGTTCTCTGTACTTACATTATTAATTGTGGAGGCATATAGCTGATTCACTATATTTTATAAAGTTTAATTAAAATTGATAATCCAGAGAGTTCTAGCATTTGAATTTGTAGCTGGAATATTGTTTCTAGTACCTCTAAAAACGAGTACCTACGAAAAGTGGCTTCCACAAATTATGATTATGGTATAAAAGCATAACAAAATTGTAAAATAAATGGATTATGTTTGAAATGAAGATACAGCATAACTTTATTTACCAGGAACAACTGGGACCAGAGCTGAGTTACCTAAAATTCTGGTTATCCAGAGAATGATGGAAAAATGAAAAAAAAAAAAACAAGAAAAAAAAACTTGCACATTACAAATATTTTTAATGGAGTTCAGAAATTACTATTGCTACTATTACTTATGCTGTTTCAGTTTATTGTATCGCTTATGACCAGTGCCACCTCACATTTACTTTAACCTTAAAACTTTATATGTAAAAGGTTCAGCTTGACTCGAAATAAAGCATCAATTTCTGTATTACATAAAAAATGACGCTAGCTACAGTGAAGCAACAAATACTACACAAATATAACTATTTGTAACAGTAATTTCACTTATCTTAAAAGAAAAATGATGTAAATTTTTCTTATTAATTGCTGAGATCATTACATTCATCATTACTGAGATCATTCGTAACATTAAGTATTGTGACTTTGTGGGTTCGTGAAATTAAAAGTCCAGATGACAGACTCTAAAAATTGCTCTTTATTTCTGCAGAAACACACTTTAGTCACCCGGACAGTAGCAGAATTACATCACATACACAATACAACTTGCAAGGTCATCGACCACAAAGTTCACACAGCTGTTTGCGCACACAAGCTCAATCAACAACTGTCGTCTCCCTTGATGAGCTGTGGCTTCCTTATTTATTGCTTACTCACTATCCAGAATGTTCTCAATCAATCAAGACAGCGCTAGAAGAAAGACGAACTCTCGAGAAATCCGTCTCCTTTCCCCCACCGTTTCGGCGAGCTTTTATCTCCGCACTGCACTGCCCAGCTCTTTGAACTCGTCCCTTGCATCGCCTCACCTCAACAATGTGTTTGCGACAGTATAAACAGACTGATAAATTGGTTGGCCTCATGGCTCGGTCGGTAGAGCACCTGCCTGCCATGGTAGGGGTCCCAGTTCAGTTCCTGGCAGTGGAGTTGGGGATTTTTCTCCAACCAAGATAATTCCTCATCTTCCCCAGAGCCTGGAAGTATGAATGAGAGTGTGAATGTGTGCGTGATCCAATGATTAAAACCCAACAAATATGAGTTAACTCCTTCCATATGTTCCAAAGGAGAACAACCGCCAATATAACCATTGGAGTTATAGGCGGGTATAAGTGAAACCAAAAAAAAAGACTGATAAATCAGCTGTAGCAGATCATTTTTGGTCATTTAACCATGAAATGTGCCTTACCATCATCTTCACTATCACACTACCATTGGAGGTAATGGGCACAGCCCTCTGGGTGTCTCCACCTGAGAAATAGGTCCAGACATCACGTGGTGGGGCAAAGTTACCCTGAAGACCAAGCCAAGACATGTGGAGCATGTTTTTAACCACCCAACCATGAAATAAATCCTGAAGTTAAATTATTAAAAAAATTAAATGGTCCAATAGATTTAATGGTTTGAGAAAAAATATTTATTTAAAAAAAAAAAACATTGCGTAGTGAATTTTGAAATACCAACAGTCGATTCTGTTTCTAAGTTTATTTCATTTTCACATTTTGGTAATACTGGCAAAAACATATTGACTCTAGTAATGGTAGCATTGACAATGCAGTTGTTTGTGACTGAAGGTGTAAATAAGAGTTTACGAAATTGATCTCAGCAATTAATAAGACAAATTTACATCATTTTCTTTTAAGATAAGTAAAGTTACTGTTACAAATAATTATATTTGTGTAGTCAGTTTCCCTATGTTTGTTACTGCTTGGCATGGATGTCTTCCTCTCTCATCAGAAGTTAATGTTTTACAGTAAATTTAAATAAATTCAATAAGAAGTAAAAGCTTACTTTTAAATATTTCTTCTTGAATGATACACCACAAAACAGGGATAAACACACAAGGGCGCATCTCCACATTCATTGCAAATCGTACTAGTTTCCTTTCAGACACCTTTCTTGCAGCACACCAGACTTTTCTAAAGGGACGTGACTTTTGTGCTGTGGGTGGTATCCTTTTAGGAAAATGTATTCCATCAAGTCTGAGGGGTGCTGGGGTGGTGGATTTCTTACCCTCAGTATGGAGTGGTCTCTGAATTTTATACTGCTCAATTAGGCTGTGAGCTATTGATATGCGAAAGTCCAGGTACGTCATTGTCTTGCATGGGTTTAGAGCTCTCCAAATTACTAAACAATTGTATATGGTTATATCCAGCCGGTATAAAGATACTTTTTTATACCATTTGATTGTTTATCGCAAAGAGGGATATGCGTGTAATACCTGATCTACTACATCCACTCCACCCATATGCATATTGTATTCCTGGATAATATCGGGCTTGAAAATTGACATTTTGTTACAAGCATCAATTTTTCCGGTATCATTCAAAATCTTAGAGCTGCAATTGGATAATGCTGTAACAACCCTTCTGTTTTGCCAGGCAACATAGGTCAAGGGTGGGAGCTGATACACTGGCATTTCTCCTCTTCTGAGAGCCTTCGTATTCACATCTTTTGGCAAACCAGTACGATTTGAGCGTACTGTTCCAATTGCATTTGTTTTTCTTTTTTGTAAGGCCATGAATAATTTAGGGGAACTGTACCAATTATCTAAATATACAGTCCTACCCTGATCAAGTACAGGTTCCATCAGGTTTATTACTATTGAACCAGTTAACTTCAAATCTTTGTCTCCAGCGTTATCAGTCCCTTGGCCAGTGTATATGCAGCTATTGTAAAGATATCCTGTTTTACTTTCACTCTTTATGCCAAATATGGCCCTCTTTGTTTTGATGTATTGTTTGTAGCCTAAGCGGCCCTTCCAAAGCATCAGGTTTTCATCAACAGTGATCTTTTCATTAGGCATATAATTTTCTTTCAACTTTGAAATAGTGTAATCAAAAACTGGTCTGATTTTGTGTAGTTTATCATTTACATTTTCTGTGCAGGTGAAATGAAGGAAGCACAAAATGGAAGTAAACCTGTTATTTGACATGTATTTCTCCAAAAATAGGGTAGCTAGCATGTCAACTGTAGACCAGTACAGCATAGGTTAATGAATAACACCCATGAGCATAATTAGACCAAGTAGTCCGTAAATCTCATTGTTATTTCTGTCCACTTCTGAATTCCACTCTTAGGTCCTAAATTGCCTTTAGAAATCAGGTTTTCCTTCTTCTTACTTGCACATAGTTTGTTTTTGAAACGAGAGACAGTAAGTCAGTAGTAAAAAAAATTGTTGAAAATATCAATTGGTTGGCTGTCAGAAGTTAGCTGAATATGTGGTTGTACACCAGAGGTTGTGCTCGTGAATGTATGTCTATTTGTGTGAGTTATTTTGACAACTCCATAATGTTGATTCTTTATGAACACCTGTCGGAAATGAGTCATTTTCTTCCACACTGCTACTTATATCCTCAACACCCCCCTCAAAATCTGAAAACTCGCCATCAATATCCACATCACTGTCAAACAGCAAAAAGTCTTTCACGTTTTCGGAAGTAATTTCAGAAGCCTGTACACTTCCTACACAAGCTAATTTATTTAGTTGAAGCCAAGATTAGCATTGAGGTAACAATTTCAAATGTGTTTTAGCTAAACAAATCACTCGGAACTCTGACACAGTCAAAATTACTATATGAACTGAGCGAAGAAAACAGCTACGTCAGCTACTATGAACTTCGGCTGTGAAATACTGTAATAAGAGGGATGGTGATGGAGCGGTTTCTTTCCAGCATGTGTGTGTAACGCAACATACACAATTTTTGCATCGTAGCATAAACTGAAACCTAAAAACCTTGAACCCAGCACTTCGCTTATGCAGCTGATATATACGATATGCACAATAAAAAAAATTACCCTTAGGTGCGTTCGATGCAAAGAATGACTTTCTCTACCGTGATACAAAATAATGAAATTTCAACCATTTATTAATATAGTCTCTATTTTAATGATACCGTAGATGTATACTGCCTTTAATGGGCTTTAAACCAGTTTTTGTTTCCTTAAAATAACTTAATAAGTACAGAAGATATGAATATATATTTATGAAGCATTTATTTTTCCAATATTTAACAATTTAAATGTCTCGTTCTGTTTATTGGGTATCCGTTACCAGCCGTGCAGGGTTTAAATGGCGATCGGCGAAGAAGTTATAACTGCCATCATTGTCAGTTTGCAATCAATTGTCAGTGTCTTCATCAACCTCGGAATAGTCATCACTATTTTTAAAAATGTCTATAAAATCTTCTTCCACACTTTTCTCTTTTAATCTTGTTTTCTGGTAAGTCACACACACACACACACACACACACACACACACACACACACACACACACACACACACACACACACACACACACACACACACACCAGGCCACAACATTCCATGATTTCCAACTTTGTTCCAAGCAGGTGGGATGAGTGCAGTGAATTTGCCTGCTGGCAAGAGAATTTGAGTAATGTACCTACTGAGAATAGGAATATATCATCTGTAAGTAAGTCTTCATTTACTGCGCTAAACACATAGTGAAGTTTCCTTGTTGAATTTGGAATGAATCCCACTATATGTTTACTCAACCTTCACTTATTAAGCTTTTAAAATTGAAACATTTTTTACAGCATTCATTATTATCGCCATTTAGGTGTCTGAAGTATATTGTTACTTCTTTCCTCTTCCTCCTATCCTGGCAGAGTTGGATTCTGCTGCTGTCCACTGCAAGAGTGACAAAGCTCTAGCAAACTCCTTGTTGCTGACAATGAGGATAAATGCCCTTGAAAATATATAAAAAATAAGTGAAACTGGTGTGTAATAAATACGACTCATCTATAATTTAATAACTGTTTCGCTTCACTGTGGTGTTCCAATTCAGTTAAATTTCGATATATTGATAGAAATATTTTTGAAGCATATTTGGACTTTTGTTTTTGCTGGAGTATATCAATATGGGGAGACAACAAAAAGCTTGTGGAATAAGGAAATTGGCCTGAACATATTCCGGGTAACAATGTCACCTTGTGGTTTGATAAGAGGTGTACTAGAGAAGAAAGAAGACTTACTGAAGTACTTCTTAAATTATATAATCCTACAGAAAATATAACTTGATGAATTAGTGGGATTTAGAGGTTGCTATCCCTTCAAGCAATACATCCCTTCTAAACCCGCAAAATACAGGGAAAAGATATGATGTTTTTGTGACAGCAATACAACGTAACTTCCAAAAGTAAAAGTATACACAGCAGAAGAACAAGGACCTGAAAAAACTCAAGGTATGAGAGTGGTGTCTCATCTTATATATAAGCTGAGTGGTGAAAATGTAACTTGTGACAATTTTTTTTTACTTCATAAAATTTGGTATGGCTGCTTTTGAAATGAAAATTGACGATGTTGGAAACGTACGTAAAACAAGCCGGAACTTCCGCAGCAAATGAACGAAGGGGGAGTACATAGTTTGCGTTTTACTTCACAAATGACACTACAGTAGTCAATTGCATTGCAAAGAAGAAGAAAAGTATATAATACTTATGAGTACATTACATGATGATAAACAAATAAGTAACTGGCAAAACGAGAAGCCATGAGTTATTTTGGATTATAATGCTAGTAAAGGAGCTGTAGATACATGGATCTAGCAGTAAGTACATATACCTGCAAAAGGAAAACAAATTGTGGCTGATGATTGTTTATTGATGTTTCTGCTTTCAATGACTATGGACTGCTAGAGACCCTAGATGGAATATGAACAAATTAACAAGAAGACGAATATTTGTAGATCTTGGGAAATTTCTGATAAAGGAACATATCACATCCAGAAAATATTTTTGGAGAAACTTTCTTTTGTGCGACGCAAGAATATTTTCTCTGGACCTTGTGAATGATCGACGTGGAAACGAATGAGGTGCAGATGACAATAGGACCCACAACAGGAGGGATGCAAATACTCTCTAGAGTCTAATTGTTGCAGTGCCTACAAAGAAATAGTTTGCTCAAACCACGTTAGTGTTTAGTTAGCTAAGTGATGCAATGGTACTACTTTGTGTTAGTCTGCTAGATAGTGTAATTTCGAGACAAGTAAGACTGTTGGCAGCATTACGTTCAGTGGAGAAACAAGCATCATTTGGCTGCACAGAATTCTTCAATATGGCTACATTATGCAGTAAGTAAATAAACCTATAATACTGTTAGAAGAATGCCCTCCAACACATATTACACTAAAAAGTAAAGAAATTGTATTAAAAATCATGGTTGTATATGAAAACATCAAAAAGTGTGAAGGATTTAGAAAAAGATCACTGCATCGCATATTAGATAGAAAAGCCATATTTTTCAAGGACAGAAGAGATATTAAAATTAGTGAAGAGAATTCAAGATCCTTAAAATGTGGTTAAGGTGTTAGGTTCTGCATCAGAAAGGAAAACTGCAAAACATGCACTGTGTAGGTTCTGTCCATAGAAAGATGACAACAAAACAAATGAGTGTAAAGTGTAGTAAACACATTTGTAAAGTTTATGTTACCTATCTGTGTCCAGATTGTCCTTGCTCAGGAATAATGTCTGTCGAATTTGCATTAAAAAATTATTATAACGTATTTAATATTTTTCAATAATTCTATATAATATAAAGTAATTCTTGGTTCACAATGGTTCAAGTTGTTTGCAATGAGTAACAGTAATAATAAAAAGTATAATATTTTGTCTTATTTATGATTTGTGACACATTTTATATGATTATACTGAATTATATTACTTTAGGTCATATTGACCTAAACAGTACATCCGTATAGTAAATTTGAACAGAACAGCAGGTCGAGGGCAAGGATAGAAGTTAGAAATTTGAAAGGTATTAGACATGGTAATAATAAAGGGAAATGCCCAATATGTTGAGAAGATAATACAGACTGGCATGTTATACTGTAGTGAAAACAAAGGCATGGAGAGAACAAATTTGGCAACAAAAGGTAAACAGCTATAGGGAGGGGGAAAGGTATTATTAATCAGGAAAATGTTGTCTGTAAAAGGGGAAAATAGTGTAAGAAGTATAGGTAATTATTTTGGGAATGTAAGAGAGAAATGGTTAAGAATAACCAACAATTAAGGTTGGAGAAACGGGAACAAGAAATATAAGAGAGCAGAGGGTTATCAATACACGAAAACTCAGGGGTTATGTGTATTGAGACCGAAATTTAAGGCAAGCAGGTAGGAAGGGTATATATTGGTTGGGAATAAGAAAGTTTGTTATTATGTTTATTATGTACTAGGACTATTTGTAATGGTAATGTATTAATGTATGTATGAAGAAAGATGGGAAATAGATATTCTATTCTATTCTGTTCCTGTTTTGAAAGAAACTACCTAATGCTTTTAACATAATCTTTTTTAACTGCTTCAGTGATGGCCATTTAACCCCTGCATGGGCCGAGAATGGATACCCAATAAACAGAACAAGACATTTAAATTGTTAAATGCTTCTCAAATAGACATTCATATTTTCTGTATTTATCTTGTTATTTAAACAAGAAACTGGTTTAAAATCCATTAAAGGCAGTGTATATTCACAATATTGTCACAAGCCATAATAGCGACTGGCGTAGCCGGCGCTTGCAAAGGGACAGAGTGTGCAGTGCAGAGCTAAAAGCTTGCCAAAACAGAGAAAGAAAGAGACAGATAGCTGAGTGGAAGGTTTGCTTTCTTGGTTGTTACAGATCATTCCACTAACTTCTAGAACAATGAGTGGAGATATAGAAGGAAGCCGCAGTTAGTTGTCAGGGGACAGTCATAATCGGAACTGATAATTGCATGCAGCTGTGACTTTTTTTGTGTGGCAGACAACCTTGAAGGTTGTATTTGTGTATGTTACGTAATTCTGCTATTGGCAGTGCTGCACAACGTGTTTCTATGGAAATAAAGAGCATTTTGAATTTCTGCGAATTTGATTTTTAATTCTACGAACCCACAAAGTCACAGTATCAATAAGTGGAGAGTATGTTAATAAATCATTGAAATTTTACTACTTAGTTTCACGATAGCAAAAGACATTCTTTGCTTCGAATGCAACTAATATTTGAGTCATTTTTTTTATGTGCATACAAACTACAATATATATGTATATCTGTGTAAGCGAGTTCCATGGTTCAAGGTTTTAGGCTTTAGTTTATACTAACCAAGCGATAATCATTGTATATGCTGTGTGAAACATGCTGAAAAGAAACAAACCTGTCTGTCAGCATCTCTATGTGCCTCTTATTACAGTATTTCAAAACTGAAGTTTAAGATAGCCTTATGTAGCTGTTTTCATTCAGTATTTGTTATTTATCCTGACTGGGTGTTCAAAGTGATTCCTTATAGCTATCGAGAATTAGATGAATAGCACATTTGAAATTGTTTAATTTCAGTGTTAACCATGGCTTATCCAAGTATTGTAGCAAATAAATTAGGTTGCCTAGGATGTTTACGGGCTTCTGATAGTGTAGAGAACTTTTTGCTGTGGATATTGATGGCGATTATGAGGGAGAAAATGACCCGCTTCCTTCAGGTGTTCATGAAGAACCAACATTGTGCAGCGATCAAAATAACTTGAACATATATAGACATATGTATAGACAAAAAGACAAATAGACATACTTTCTGGTGTACAACTAACTTCTGACAGTCAACCAACTGGCATTTTCACAATTTTTTTTCCTGCTACTTAGCATCTCTCATTGTTACGGAAACAAATATATATGTTAAATCAAATTAATTGGGAGTCGATTAATGACACAAAACAACACTTACTTTTAAATTTTCCCGGAACCGGTTTCTGAGGCCTTCCCTCTATATTCAGCCGGACATCGACTTGTTCTCATTGGTGAGTTCTGTGGGGCCAAAGTAATACTTTTCCAAAAAGTCTTCAAAAGGTACAATATTACTTTGGCCCACAGAACAAATTTAGTGTACAACACCTTTTGAAATCACATAATACAAAGGGGACACCCACAGACAAAAATATCAGATGTGTACCGGATAAACTGCAAAGGCTGTGACAACTTTTACATTAGAAAAACTAAAAGGAACTCGAACATTAGGCTTAAAAAGCATTTTAGGAACATCAGGAACAAAGAAATAGATAAATCCGCAGTAGCGTACCATTTTTGGAAGGAGAATCATGATATAGAACGAGAAATCCACTTATTAAAATGTGTCCAAGGTTCAGCTGTATTAACCACGTGGGAAAAAATCTTCATAAAGAAACATAAATGAAAATTGTTTAATTTTGACACTACCTTTGAAGAAAATGCAAACTTCAAGTTCATCAAGATACCGACAGGGATGCACCTCCAAGGAGTTCACCAAACAAACATCTATTAGTCGACAGCTGATGATTTTAGGAAGATCCTAACGAAACACGTTGTAGGTAAATATTAGCAATAAGTGGAGCATAGAGTACTAGTTTGACTCAAAATTATATTAATTTAAATTTATTGTAAAATAGGAAGATTAAAATAATTGGCCTTAAATAAACATTAAATGCATGTATGCGCAGGACGTCCATGTCAGTTTGGGGCATTTTAACTTGGACGTCATATGACATTCATATTGGTGAAAAGGTTAAAAGTATATATTAGTGAAACTAATAGCTGTTTGTAAAGGTAGAATCAAACTAATAATTCAGTAAATATTAAAAGCAGAAGCATTATTAACAGTGAAGTATTCTTCATTTTTGAGTCTGATTTATGAGTCACTATGTTTATACTCAAACTTCACTTAACGTTTCAATAATACAGCAAGTAAGTGAAGTTTGAGTGTAAATATAGTGACTCATAAATCAAACTCAAAAATAATAATTCAGTGTCATAACCAAGATTTTTCAGTCTGATTTCACCTTTCCAACCTTGTCATGCACTAGGCTTGTGTAAAAGAACATTTTCCATTAATAGCTGTTCATTTATTGTGATCTCTAATATTGTTAGCTGGCATAATGATATAGGTGCTCCTATCTGGTCTTTTTTCAAAGTTGGTAGACTTGCAGCGTTTTGAAAGTAAGCTCCTGAAATGAGAAAGCAGCTTGACCCAGTTGTTAGGGAAGAGCATGATTGTTATATGTTTATTATTATACTTACCCACAAAATAGTTAAATTCGTCCAGCTCCTCCTTTTTCTGTTTTATTGACTGTTCTTCTGTCTTTTCTCAATTCACGTCTTCAAACTGATCATCATTATAATGCACAGTGTGGTGAATTGCTTGTAAGATTTCCAGTCCATCCAGTTTGGTATTATTGTCAAAGTCATGCAATCTGAAAGTAAACATACATGTTAAAAGCAAAACAACTAATTTGTAATAGCTTATTTGTAATTTTCAGGTTCTGTTAAGCATGACTAGAGCCCAATTTTGCAATATAAAATTAAGGAATGTATGCATAAATATGTGGCCAAAATTGGTGAAATATGTAAATGAATGTGTAATGCAGTATTTATATGTAAAATCAAATTCCTTTTGGTACAAAATAGAAGTTCACAGATAGGCTAGTCATATCTATATGTTAATTCTGAATCTGTTCATCTGTTACAAAATATGGAAGTACTTGTGTCTGCCATTCAAGCATTTGTCACATTTGAATAGCATGCACAATTAATACGTATGTACTTCTGTAAATGTTCCGTTATCATGTACAGTCTTCTGTCTGAGAATATTTTTTATAAATAGAAAAAGATTGTCCAACTTTGCATATTTATAAGGGATTGTGCTAGGAATAATATTCTGAGAATGCTCTACAATTTCACCATTTAATATATGAAACAAAATAATGGGATATGGACTGGACTATGGAGGAGATTAGGCATGGAGGTATGAACTTGGTCTGTTGTATCTATGCCCCCAAGCAGGGCAACATTAGGAGGAAGGATGAAGTGAGAAGAGACAGAGCATGGCCATCCCAAGGAGCCACGACAGAGTAGAGGGCAGGGTCGCTACAGTGGCTGAAATGGAAACCTTTACATGGTAACAAAAACAACAAACAGTGACTTTACGTGATTTTATTTTGAACTTTTCTGTATAATTAGTACTTCGTCGTATTTCCCTTAACTTGTATCATTTTCATGAGTCTCCTGGGCATCGAATCTGCTAGATTTTTAAAATATTTTTGTTCATTTCCACTCATAACTTCAACATCTCCTGCAGCTCCTTAATATTTGATGGTTGCAGCTTTTCTATTTTATCTTTCATTTGACTGAACCATCTATGTTCTGTGGGCAGGGGCATCATCATGCATAAAGAACTGACACTGATGAATTTGCCAAAATGTGAGCAAATGCTGTTGTAAAACTTCTAAAAAGTCACTTCCCAATTTAAAACTTTGAAATTATGGTCCTTTCAGCGTAATTCATTGACATTTTAGCTTTATTTATAACTGCATATACAGGAACAATGTGTAATTATGTTCATAAAATCTGGTCTCCAGTTATGAACTTCCAAGGATATATTTTTAATTGGAGCACCAATTCCAGAAATTGAACTGGAAAGAGAAGTATGGCATAAAGATAGACAATCTCCGATTAACCATCTATGGTTTGCAGATGACATATTATTGGTGGCTGGGTCCGCCAAGGCACTGCAATCGATGCTAACAGCTAAACAGAGTAAACATTGAGGTTCGACTAACCATTAACCCAAGGAAAAGCAAGCTGATGATGAATACTGTTGAGAGGCAAGTGAGTATATCCACTTGGGACAAACAGTATCTTTTTCAAACAATTCCACATTGGAGATAAAATGGCACATCAATCTGGTGTGGAAGAAATTTAGGAGCCTCAAATTTATCTTAGAAGACAAGTCCCTTTAATTAAGCTTAAAAAAGGAAGTAATAGAAACCTGTGTGCTACAGTATTATTATACAGCTGTCAAACTTGGTCCCTAACGAAAAAGCAAAAACCAATGCTTCAGATTTTCCAGGGAAAGATGGAGAGGAAAATATTTCACATAATACGAGACAGGATATCAAACAAGATTATAAGAAAGAAGTCAGGTATGACTGATGGAGTTACATGGGTGGAAGAGCTGAAATGGAGATGGGGAGGGTACGTCGCCAGAATGGACCCTGGCCAATGGACCCAAAGAACAACAAGATGGGATCGAAGAATAGGACCAAGATCGATAGATAGACCGCAGACACAGTGAGCATACGACTTTAGGAGGACAGCAGGAACACTATGGACGAGACAAGCTAAGGACAGACAAACATGGAGAAAATGGAAATAGCAACTGCCCACAAATACATCACCTCGTAGTTTGCAACAGAAATGTCTGTGTTAGTGTTAGTGTCAGTGCTAAGTTGAAGTGCAGTTCAAGGAGAAGTAGGATCAATGTAAATTACAAAAATCAAGCTGCAAAAGAGGGAACTTAAGATGATGGATCACCAACTTAAGAGAGTTCAAATTATAGAAGTATAACAGATCCATCAACTTAAGCTCAGTGGAACATAGGTTATAGAACATAGAATATAAAACAATCTAACTTAGATCTAAGTATACATTGTATAGAATATAGAACATTAATAGCCATTACAATAGATAAGGGGGACTGACAAGCAAGCATAAGGCTCTAAGGAGTTGCTACCCTAATGAGCTCATAGCAGCAACTCCCTGCACTACTAGCCTTTGCCCTTTAGGGATGGATTGGCTATTTATTTATATGATTGTAGTCAATATACTTGAAATAGTGAAATTCTAGCTCTTCGGGAGACATTTTTCTTGTATCTGCTTTGGAGACCATATCACCAAGATCCTCTTGTATATACCTGGAAAAGAATGCATTATGCATTTGAGTATGAACATTTAATTAAAAATAAAAACTTAAATTACGGCATTGTCAACTGCAATAAATTGCTGTATTGAACAGTTTATAGTGTTCAGCTTAGGATAGGATATGTAGAATCGTACAGAGGGGATTTGGCACTGCAACCAGTGTTGATCTATGTTCAAGTGGGGCATTCCTGGGAAGGATGGGGCGAGAGGAGACAGAGGGTGGCCAATCCAAGATGTCACGACAGTACAGAGGGCAGGATCCTACAATTGACCGTTGTAAACTCCCTGGTAGGCTAGTACAACTAGTATCCCACCCATTGTGGTCCTGAAACGGCCCACTAGGCTGGCCCGGACAACGTCCTACCAGAGGAGGAGCTGTTTACCAGTTCTGCCATGCAGCGCCGAGTCTACCGCCAACTTTTCTACCCTGACAGAGACCACCAGTTGGGAGATGATGTGAAAGGATAATGGAGATAAAATGGAAGAACATGAAATTCGGGGGATATAGTTAACATACCCAACATTCACCTGAAAAAGCCCATGGATCTGGTAGGCCAGGAATTGAACCTTGGCCTCCCAAATGCGGGCCACAGACTAAACTGCCTGAGCCATCCTACTTTGTAGTGTAGAGCTTACTGCAAGTTATAAACATGTACTGAAAAATAATAATGTAAGGACAGTTAACGTTAAGGTTTCTAAATAATTTATTGTGCCTTGTTCCATTTAAATCCAATGGTCATATCGGGGCTGCTGTTCTCCTTTGGAACATTTTGAAGTGTTAACTCGTGTTCATTGGGTTTTAATCATTAGATCACACACACACACACACACATTCACACTCTCATTTATACTTCCAGACTCTGGAGAAGATGGGGAATTATCATGGCCAGAGAAAAATCCCCACCGCCCAAGAGGGTGGACACCACTGCGCTGGGATGGATTTTCTCTGGGATCTCCTGTTTCCCCCATCATGTCCTTCCACCAGTGCTCCATCTTCATCTCATGTACCATCAGTGTCACCACCTACAGTGCCACATGTAGTAAAAGCGGGCATTCAACGCTAAACACACACACAAACACACACATTAGACCACAAATAAGTCACGCATTTCAGGACTTTATTTGTTATGTTGTTACTTTCTTTGTTTCTCTGTAAATGGTAAAATCTTTTAAATTTTGTAGAAAAGCGAAACAAAGCTAATTAATTATAGTTTTTGAAGTTTGTTACTAATTAACAGATATATGATAAGGAGGGCTAGGAAGTTCTTATTGATTTCCTTGAGCAGTGTAAGAGCGGCCAGATATGGCTCCTACCACGCAGCGCTACTAGCAAGGGCAAAGTTCAACTCATTTCTGTAAGTTAACATGTTTAGCAGATGCTTTACACAGAGTGGCCGAATCAATCAAATGTAGTTATGCAGGAGTACACAGCTTCGTAGCTCACATGAAAAAGATATGTTTGAAAGCATCATACAGGATTGTAAAGTTCAGAGAGTTAGCAGCAGACATATCATTACCACTACGGCCAGTTGTCACCAGATGGGTAACTTGGCTAGAGGCTGTAATCTATTATGCTGAACATTATGACAAAATTGTTTCGGTATTAGCTAATTTAGAAATCTATGGCAGTTCTAGCATACAAACTGCCAAACGTCTAGTATAAACATTTCGTAAAAATATATTATTGATTGCACATTTGTTCAAAGAGTTACCCACAACTATCACACTGTTACAACCCAGAGGTATGGAGCTGACTGAATCTGTGCGGCATGTAGAAGAACTGTCAAAACGGATTTACCAATCTTCGGGCATTCTACCTGAAATAAAGATGAAAATGAAAAGTGTAATTGAAAGAATGCAGGGTTTGGTGCGATGTACCACATACGAGATGCACTTTTAGATCCCAACAAAAGCTATGATATTGATACAGAACTGATAAAATGTTTCAAATATACCCTGATCACAGGTCAGAGGAACATTTTTGCAGTATAAATCTTGTTTGACGGGACGTAGAATGAGATTTTCATTCGAAAGTCTTCAGAGGTACATTATTGTTTTTAGTAATACGGCCGCAGATGAGTAAATATGTAGTAAAATTCCTGCTTTGGTATTTTGTCTAGTAAGAGCCTTCAGATATTTAAGAAATTAATTTCATTATTTGGATATTATTTTACATTTGATCAGGAAATATTACAATCCACGTTATAATTTTTTGGGTGTTGCCCCAATGTACCTATTTAAATAATGACATCAGCCAGAGACAAGCCCGTATGTACTATATAAGAATTTGTATGTTGTACATAATGATGTAAAAAGGAGTGCATTTATGAATGTCTCATAGGACATTTTTGTTCTCTGGGCAACCGGTTTCAATGCCCCTCTTCCGTTTGCTCTTATCTATGACTTCTTTGGATGATGGGACAAGGTCGGTTGCAACCTGTATAGGGAAAGGCGAACACTATAAACTTCCTAGCTCTGGTGATAATACATAAATACATATTGTAAAGTAAAAATGCATATTTGCCTTAAATATATTTTAATAAGGGATTGCTTGATATTCTTTTATGTTTCATGTTAATACTAAAGCTTCAGTCCATTGCCTGTAGATCAGCTGTAACTATACTAGTTGTTTGGATCCATACTGATACTGGATATAAGACAAATGTCTTTAAACACATTTTCAAGCAATAGATAAATTGAAGTGTACCATAATTTAAATAGAAAATGGCAATTTGTCAGTATATATCATCATTCCATTATGTCTTGCTACACACTATCTCATACTTTTTCATTCAGAAAGCTTTAACTATATCTTACAAGTTAATGGTGTATAGGAATAGTTTTGGAGACAAGAAATGGATAGTAAGGGACTGTGAAGAGATACCTTAAAGAATATACAATGCTTTTACAATTAAATTATACAGCATACCTCATAAAACTAGCATGCTTCACTGTCGTTCATGTAAAAGGCATGTGTCACTAAATTATACACAAGAAACTCATTAATCTAGATTTCCAGTTAATCAAAATAATTTTTGTTTACTGTTTCTCCACAAAACAGGTGCCTCTTTTGATAAATACAGATAAAATATGTATGTAGTTGTAACATTGTCACCAAGGTAGACACAGATCTATTCAACAGCACACTTCAAGCTAACAATATTGTAACGGGGACTGCTGGAGCACCCTGTACCAGCTGCGAACGGAAGGCAGGGGGGAGGCTCGGTTAGCCACGCCCTTCCCTCGTTTGTCTTATAGTGGTGACAGCCAGTGGTCGGAAAGAAACATAATTGTGCGTCTGTTTTCCTTCCACCTGGTTCTCGATCTTTCTGTTACCAGAACAATCTTGTAAACACCAGAAACCGGCGATATTCCGATATAAGGAGGGTTACAGACAGACAGGGTTAGTCAGTCAGTTGTTGTGCTGTGTTGAGTTGGTCAATCAGTTGGTTAGTGAGTGTGAGCGAGAAGACAGTCGCAGTTCTTGGTGTAAGAGTTAGTCAGTGACGTGTTAATGAACGAAAGGATTGTGCAACGGAAGGCTGTACGAACTGTGTATGAGTATCGGAGTTTATGTAATCGCGAGTACAAGTGAAGTTGTAACGGACGAACGGGTAAATTGTAATTGTGTGCAGCAAGTAATTTTGTGTAATTGGCAAGTGTTAAACTGTAAGTCGGTGGAAATAAAGAACATTGTTGAGTTTGTGTAATTGGACTTTTCATTTCACGAACCCACAAAGTCACACTGGTGTCAGGAAGCGGGAAAACAACATCACCGAACATTACAACCATGGACGCGGCATTGGAAAATTTTTTGGAGAAGATGATGGAAATGAAGGCCGAACTAATCGGGAAGATGGAAGAAATGCGGGCCGAATTAACAGAGAAGCTGGAGACTAGAAATAACCTGGCCGCGGAACTGAAACTGATCAGGACGGCTAGGGACAACATCGCCGAGAAGATGGAACAAATGAAGGCCGAGTTAACCACGGAAATGAGAGCAGCGAACGACGGTCTGGCTACCGAAATGAAGGTGGCGAACGAGGCTCTCGCCGCCAAGTTTGAGGAACAGTTGGCCGGCGTGGGGGATGACGTCACGAACCTGGGCACGCGGAAGGGTCAAGTAGACGACCGCCTTAATGATTTAGAGGAAAAGGCCGACAACATCGCAAAACCCCTCACCCGCCTGACGGAGGAAAACCGGCCTTATGTGTGGACGGAGGACGCCGAAGACGCTTTCCAGCACCCGAAGGGGACCCTGTGCAGTGCTTCAATTTTGGGTTTCCCACAACCGGGTGGCGCCTTCATTGTGGACACCGACGCCAGCGGCCATTACATTGGAGGTGTCCTACCGCAGATCCAGGACGGCCATGAGCGCACAAGAGTGGAAGAGAAGGAGCGTGCCGCAGCAGTCCGAGTAGTTGTGGCAGTGCCTGCTGAAGGCTGGGATAGCGCAGGCCTGAGGAGGGAGCAGCTGGCGGACGCAGACTTGGGGCCACTCTTGAGGGAAGTGGACGCAGGGACGAGGCCAACCTGGGAGGACATCGCACCGAGGAGCGCCACCTACAAGTCGCACTGGGCCCAATGGGACTCGTTGAAGACCAGAGAGGGCGTGCTGTTCCGGGTATGGGAGCCACCCGATGGGAAGGCGCGGAGAGGACAGTTGGTACTTCCCCGGAGTAAGGTCCCGGAAATCTTGGAGGAAGTGCACGCCGGTACTTCAGGAGGACACCTGGGAGCGAACCGAATGATTCACAAACTACGGCAGCGCTACTTCTGGCTCAGACTCCGGGCAGATGCTGGTGGTACACCTGGACCGCCTCGCACGCTACGATGGGGCTGTTCGAGGGCGAACAGCTTTGAGGAGGGAGCAGTGTAACGGGGACTGCTGGAGCACCCTGTACCAGCTGCGAACGGAAGGCAGGGGGGAGGCTCGGTTAGCCACGCCCTTCCCTCGTTTGTCTTATAGTGGTGACAGCCAGTGGTCGGAAAGAAACATAATTGTGCGTCTGTTTTCCTTCCACCTGGTTCTCGATCTTTCTGTTACCAGAACAATCTTGTAAACACCAGAAACCGGCGATATTCCGATATAAGGAGGGTTACAGACAGACAGGGTTAGTCAGTCAGTTGTTGTGCTGTGTTGAGTTGGTCAATCAGTTGGTTAGTGAGTGTGAGCGAGAAGACAGTCGCAGTTCTTGGTGTAAGAGTTAGTCAGTGACGTGTTAATGAACGAAAGGATTGTGCAACGGAAGGCTGTACGAACTGTGTATGAGTATCGGAGTTTATGTAATCGCGAGTACAAGTGAAGTTGTAACGGACGAACGGGTAAATTGTAATTGTGTGCAGCAAGTAATTTTGTGTAATTGGCAAGTGTTAAACTGTAAGTCGGTGGAAATAAAGAATATTGTTGAGTTTGTGTAATTGGACTTTTCATTTCACGAACCCACAAAGTCACAATATGTATCGGGTATCTCAAATGATTCTCCACACTGAGGGGAATGTGCTAACACGCTCACGCACATAGCTAGGTTGGCAATGATGAACATATTGACTTCACTTCTTTAACACAACTATATAATATTAACTTCACTATAGGTAAGCACACTTGTCACTGTGGTATTCAAACAGTAGGAGGAAGGAAGGTCTATCTGTATCTGCTTGAGGGTCAGTGCTCCTTCTCTGTACTTGTAATTTGTAATTTACTTCTCATCTGTCCTTTTACATCATCAAATTAAAAAGCTAACAACTGGCACAACAGCCCTAAGAGGACCAAGGCCTACCAGTCTGACTGCTGGCTTCACGCCCACTTACGCACAGCAAAGGTGGGCAATCATCCGACTGATATGGGAAGGAGATGTGGTCAGTATCTCATCTCCCAGCTGGAATGTTGGTTTTCAGGACCACGGCCGCTTACCTAGCGTAAGCTCCTCACTTTCTTCACGATGCTGAGTGGGCACCGGTCCTATACCCAGGATTTAAAATCCGCACCCCATGGGTGGGATCGAACCCAGGCTGCTTTCCATGACCAGGAACCAACGCATGCTGACTTAGCCCGCAATGCCACGGCGCAGGACACATCATCAAATGGAAATACATAATCATGATTACAATTTTAAAATCTATACTGGAAAATGCCGTATATTCCTAAATCCTGAAAATCCTGCCATGTTGCTTGCCATTGAATAATAATTCAGTCCTCATACACCTAACCCTAGGTTTTTGTGTATTGGAGGTCCCCTACTTCTTTTTACTCATTTTGCCATTTCACCTATCCTATCTACATTTTTCTCTTAATTGTTCTCAGCCATCTCTCTTTAACTTTCCCTAAATAATTCCCTATATTTCTCCTGTTCTTCTCCCTTTTTACTGACAAAATTTTTCTGATTACTACTTCACTCCCCAAATTTCCCATTTACATAGCCAGGCCTGCTCTCTCCATATCTTTGTTTGACTACAATATAATGAACAATGGAAATTTTCATTCTCTTCTCCACACAATGGACATTTATCTAGCCCCCTATCTTGACCTATACCTTTCAAGTTTCTCACTCCTGTTCTCGCCCAAGCAAGACCTTCTCACCCTAACTTATTACATTTGTCTATATATCCTTGCCTCCCCCAAGTTGGTATTATTTCTCTATATAACTTTAGTAACCTTTGCCACTTGTACTGGCAAAAATGTCTTGTCTGTCAATATCCTGTAATTTTAACTTCTTTTAGAAGCCTCTATACCCATTTATCAAAAGAATGACCCATACTTATCTGCCTTAACATGTCATTTATTTTATGTGCCCAAGACCCTCCCCAGTTACTTCTCCTTTGAATATGAAAACATTCTTTAATTATATTGCCATCTTCCAAGTTAGCGATTTTCTCTGTACTTTTGCTACCAACTTAACCATACCCATATGCACCTGAGTACACTACAGAGACTCATTTGAGACATCCGTTACCATAGCCATGGTCAGTGTCGCAGAGTTTTAACACTAAGGTGTATGAATTGTTTTCATTATTTTCATGATTTATATTCATTTAATAATAGTTTCTGAATTATTAGTATATTTGTTAATCCAAATCTGTGTGAACAAGGCTCTTGTATACTATTTCCAGTATAAATATTGCATAGTTATCAGATGTATTGATTTATAATAAGTGCTGGAAGTGTCTCCACCCACATCTGGGCACCATTGCACTATACAATTATGTTCTAGTGAATACATAATACTTGAGGAGAGATGTTACTTATTTCCTTTGTAATTTTTTTAGCTTACCCAAACAATAGCAGATGGTAGCAGAGCCTACTGTTTTTCCTGACAAGCTTGTGTTCAGGAAAACCCTAATTGATATGAGCCATATTTTAGTTGCATGTTGGATGTGTGGGAGGTAAAAGATGCCATTTTCACTCTCTGTTAATGGGCAATAGAATGACTCAAAGATCTACAAATATCTTGTGCTGTTGATCATCTCATCAAATGGGGTTGATAATGTGCATTTCTAATTCTGCACACCATGCACTTATCTTTTCTGCGTAAAGAAATTCTTTATGCATATGATTATCCTGAAACCAACATCTACAATTTTAGAATAACCAGACTGATGAAAGCAGACTTCATTTGTCAAGAGGAAGAGCATGTCTCCAAGTATCTGTCAGTGATTGAAAAGGAGTGCCAAATGCAATAAACGTTTATGCTGTACTGGGTTTTTCAGTTCATGCACTATGGTCATACAAAATGTTCAGAATTTGAGAACTTTTAGTACACGATGACGTGCAGATTATACCAGTTTGCTGAGATACTCCAGTTGTTGGAGGTTGAAAATGGAAGCAAGAGCTCCCAAAACTAATCCCTCAAAAAAATAAAAATTTAGCATGAAAAACCAGCTACAAATAGTTTTATCAATTATATATTTAGTATGTATGAAGTCATTGTATTTGGAACTTTGCTCCAAATAAAGATGTACATTTAGCTTGGTTCAAGTGCTCCAAATAAATATGCACATTTAGCTTGATTCAAGATACTGCAAACATATCACTGTAACTGCGAGGTGTGTTCAAGTTATAACACTTCCTATTTTTTTGCTGGACTGGGACCAGATAGAAACTTCTGCTCTTTTTTTTTTAAATATACATGGACTCTTTGTGAATGCATGACAGAGATGGCCGCACTGTACAGTGCATAGAACTCTAGTGGCAGTGACAAGAGTAAGGACAGTTTTTGATACTTAAAATGGCGACATTTTCATTGCACGAACAGTGCATAATCATTCGTTTTCTCCATTTTCGCGGTGTGACACCTATTGAAATTCATTGCCAGTTGACTGAGACATGTGGTGATGGTACCATAGATGTGTCTAATGTGCGTTTCTGGCTGCGACAGTTCAATGAAGGCAGAACATCGTGTGACAACAAAACCAAGACAGATGCTGACATTGCCTTCAAAATTGGCATTTCCATTGGATCTGTGCACACAATCCTGCATGAAGATCTGAAAATGCTCAATTGGTGATCCTCCAAAACAGTGTTCTCCACTTGCTGGATCATGTCGTCAGACCGGCTGATGCAAGGCTGTGACTGTCTTGGTTTGTTGTCACACGATGTTCTGCCTTCATTGAATTGTCGCACCCAGGAATGCACATTAGACACATCCATGGTACCATCATCACAAGCCTCACTCAACTGGCAATGAATTTCAATAGGTGTCATACCACGAAAATGGAGAAAACGAATGATGACACTCTGATCTTGCAATGAAAACGTCGCCATTTTAAGTTTCAAAACCAGTCCTAACTCTCGTCGCTGCCACTAGACTTCTATGCACTGTACAGTGCTGCCATTTCTATCACGCATTCACAAAGAGTCCACGTGTATTTAAAAAAAAATAGAAGTTCCTTTCTCGTCCCAGTTCTGAAGAAAAAAAATAGGAGGTGGTATAACATGAATGCCCCTCGTAAGGTCCACTGCACTGATCATTATAGAGGGGAGAGTTTGAGTTTTGTAAAATACTGTCTCTTCTCATGCTAGGATGAGATCTAATGTGTGTTGCTTAAGCAAGAAGGCATAAGAGGGAGTAGATTGAAAATTACACTTTTACTTGTATCCATTATTCAGGACGATAAATATGCATTATTCCTTTGAGAATGCAGTTTTCAGAACTAGATGCTAGTGTAAACTGGTATGGTATTAGAAATTTCCGATACTCAAAAATGTTTTAAAATGCTGAAATTGAGCAACAATCAAGCCCGTGCCATGGCCGAGTGGCTAGACCGCTTAACTCTCACCAACTCTCACTCGATCCCAGGCAACTGCATATGAGATTTCCTCCACCATAATTCCACCAATTGCTCTATTATCATGTTTCCTTTCATTCATTTCACCCTCATTCTGTCATCTTCTCTCACTCTTATACCAGGCATTGGGCTGATCACCCATCCTGGATTCCCTATCTGATCCAGAGTTTCTGTTCCTCAACCCAATGCCTAAAAGTATAAGGGATAAAGGAAAAATAATTCTCAATGCCACAACAGTGTAAAACTAGGGAAGTTGAAGAAGAGGAAGAGTAACAATGAGAATGATGATATTCAAAAGATTGCAGTTTCCTTAAATTGTTGAGAATACATACTCTGCATCATGAAGAAGTTTGGTGTCCTGTGTGAGTTTAGGAGCTGGGTCTTGTACATTAGAACGTTGAGGTCGATAATGTTGATGTGTGACTGTACCAGTGCCTCGAGGGTGATGTGGACCCCTCATACCACGCTGGTGGCTCTGAGCTGGAATATGGTGCAGCAAAAGCACCAGCAGAGCCAACATACTACAACAGAGTAAATACATGTCCAGCAATTGTCATCACTGATTTACAGAAAAGTAATTAATGGTGAGAGCATATTTCCATTTTTGCTGAGTGGTGATATATATGGTAAATAGTGCAGCTCTTTTTAGTCCTGAAATCTGTGTATTGAAGGATGTTCTAAAAGTTCTCTACTTGATTCAGAGGATCAATTACTTTAATAGTTGTGATGTTGCACTATTAACCCTCTGTTTGTCGCGCGGGGCCTGGGAGGCCCCTAGCTTTATTTAAATGTTATATTTTAAGAAAGAACACACATACACAATGATCTTACAAGGACATCTAACATGAAACCTTTCTGGAATGTTTGCTGCAGTAACAACACTTTCAGCTTTTCTTGCTGATCTTTTTATGAGTTTTTTCGGAATATAAGTCATTGAAGCATTCCCCTTAATTTTTAAATGTTGGTATAGATATGTTGATGATATTTCTGCTATTGTTCCTGATAAACACATAAATGATGCTTTAAAATTTCTAAATTTGCAAGATAAATCTATAACATTTACATTAGAGACTGAAATTAATGGATTTCTTCCTTTTCTAGATCTAAAGATAATAAGAAATAATAATAAATTAAACTTTGGTATGTAGGAAGTCTAGTCATATTGATAATTACATAAACAATAAAAGTTTTAACCCTTTCTCACATAAATTTGCTGTTTTCAATAGTTTGATTTATAGATTAATAAATATACCAATGAATAAAGTGGAATTTAATTAAAAAATAAATATATTATTAATACAGCTTTAATTCATGGTTTTAATAAAGACATTTAAAATAAGAAATTTGAAAATTTAAATATAAAAAAACCTGTTAATGATATTTCTACCTTTAAAAAATAAAAGACGATTATAATTTTAAAAAAATTTACTTACCATCCTTGGGTTAATAAACATTTTCAAATTTTTTTTAAAGAGTTTGATATAACTTTAGTTCCTCAAAGTATATAGTATTAAAAATTTCTTGCATTTCTCTAAAAAAGATAAAATTCCTAATAATAAAAAATGTGGTATTTATCAGTTTAATTGTTTCGATTGTGATAAAGTTTATACTGGAAAGACAAAACGTAATTTAGAAACCAGAACGAAAGAACATTTTCATAACATTAAGTATAAAAAGACTGATAAATCGGCCGTAGCAGATCATTTTTGGTCATTTAACCATGAAATAAATCAAGAAGTTAAATTATTAAAACAATTAAATAGTCCGATAGATTTGATGTTTTGGGAAAAGATATTTATTTTAAAAAACAAACATCGCGTAATGATTTTTGAAATACCGGCAATCAATTCTGTTTTTAAATTTGTTTTATTGTCATATTTTGGTAGTATTAACAAGAACATAATAACATCTAGCATTTTTAATGATGACAGTTTTGTTGGTTCCATCTCATGATGTGGAAGAATTTCCATGAAATTGCGATCCCAAACAATTTATAAGAAAAGTGTCATCATATCTTATAAGATAAGTGAAGTTTTAAGTTACAAATTATTATATTTGTATAAACAACTTTTCTGTTTATTATTGTAGCTACAAGAATGACAAATCGGCAGTTAGGTGTCGTACAGGTCTGGCAGGCCCTTTGCACTTACTCCCATTACATGTTGATGACATGTTTTTCTTCGTTAGTATGTTGTGGAATATTGCTATGCTGGTGGAAGGAGTTACTACTACTTTTGTTGTGAGTACCAAATGATATTCATTGGTATTTGACAAATTGGCTGATGTTAGAGAAATGTTTACAACGTTTGTGAATAACTGTCATAAGCATTATTCTCTTTGGACAAAACGTCACTATCGACTAACAGTTACTGGCATTTCGTGGTCGATGTGGTTTTAGACAATATATACCATCTAAGCCAAATAAGTATGGCATAAAAATATTATATGTGAGTGATGCAAAATGTTTTACAACACTAATATGGAAATGTATTATGGACAGCAGCTGGACGGACCACATTTGCAAAATAATTCCACTGTAGTGCTAGTACTAACTGAGCCAATCTATGCTATTGACTGAAATGTTACTGCAGATAATTGGTTCAATACTGATTCACTGGTGATCAAAAGACAACTTTCTTTTTCCAGTACAGTATGCAAGAGCAAGTAGGAGTTGTCCAGTACTTTTATTTCTCTGAAACATTGCAGCCAATACGAAAACGCAGGAGGTGTCGAGAAAAAGCCGGAAATAATCATGCATTACAATACTAAATCAGGAGTTTATGTAGATAATTGTGTGCTAGGGAACAATATAGCAGTACATTCTTAACCATATGTTGAATATTGCAGATATTAATTCTAGGATGATCTTTCTTGGAAACCAAAACAAATATTCTACAAGACAGAAATATTGGAGAGGCTGTCTTTAACTTTACTGTCACAACAGCTATAGAAAAAAAATAACAGCCTTAATCTTACACAGTGATTTAAAGGAGCTTCTAAAGAAATATAAACCTCAACAACCAACAGCAGATAAGTTACCGAATGCACCAGAATCATTGAAAAGAAAACAATATGAACCTTTCAAAAAACACAAAAAGAACAGAAAAACTAAATATGCATTTGGGAAATGCAGCACTCCTCTGTTTGAGAGAACAAGCCAAAATTATTCCATTGTGTAAGGACTATGATACAATGAAGCACAAAATTAATATAATTTTGAGTCGAACTAGTACTCAATGCTCCACTTATTGCTAGTATTTACCTAGAACGTCTTTTGCTAGGATCTTCCTAACATCATCAGCTGTTGTCGAGTAATGGACGTTGGTGTGGTGAACTCATTGGAGGCGATAGGTGCGTCTCTGTTGGTATCTTGATGAACTTGAAGTTTGAGTTTTCTTCAAAGATAGTGTCAAAATTAAACAATTTTCTTTCATATTTCTTTATGAAGATTTTTTTCCCACGTGGTTAATGCAGATGGACCTTGGACACTTTCTAACAAGTAGATTTCTCGTTCTATATCATGATTCTCCTTCCAAAAATGCTACGCTACCGCCGATTTATCTATTTCCTTGTTCTTGATGTTCCTGAAATGCTCTTTAAGCCTAATGTTGAAGTTCCTTTTGTTTTTCCAAAGTAAAAGTTGTCACAGCCTTTGCAGTTTATCCGGTACACACCCGATTTTTTGTCTGTGGGTATCTCCTTTGTATTATGTGATTTCAAAAGGTGTTGTACACTGAAATTGTTCTGTTGGGTCAAAGTAATATTGTGCTCTTTGAAGACCTTTTGGAAAAGGTGTGTAGCTCTGGATGATATGTAAATTTTCTGTATGAAGTTTTATTGCTGACTGGGGAAAGAGTAGTTACTTGTTTGCATCTTTGTTGTCTTTTGAATTTATCAATTTTCTTTTTGACCAATTCAGCACTGAATCCATTGTATTCTGCAATGTGAATGATAATATTGGTCAAAAAGAAAATTTATAAATTCAAAAGACAACAAAGATGCAAACAAGTAACTACTCTTTTTCCAATCAGCAATGAAACTTCATATAAATTTGAGAAACCTAAAGTGCACAATATTACTTTGCCCCCACGGAACAAATTTAGTGTACAACACCTTTTGAAATCACATAATACAAAGAAGATACCCACAGACAAAAAATCAGGTTGTACCAGATAAACTGCACAGGCTGTGACAGCTTTTACTTTGGAAAAACTAAAAGGAATTTGAATATTAGGCTTAAAGAGCATTTTAGGAACATCAGGAACAAAGAAATAGATAAATCGGCGATAGCATACCATTTTTGGAAGGAGAATAATGATATAGAATGAGAAATCTACTTTTTAGAAAGTGTCCAAGGTCCATCTGCATTAACCACGTGGGAAAAAAATCTTCATAAAGAAATATGAAAGAAAATTGTTTAATTTTGACACTATCTTTGAAGAAAACCCAAACTTCAAGTTCATCAAGATACCAACACAGACGCACCTATCGCCTCCAATGAGTTCACCAAACCAACGTCCATTACTCGACAACAGCTGATGATGTTAGGAAGATCCTAGCAAAACACGTTCTAGGTAAATACTAGCAATAAGTGGAGCATTGAGTACTAGTTCGACTCAAAATTATATTAAGACAAAATTATTTTATAACTGTTTAAAATCTGAAAAAACAGAACAAATAACTGATGACTCTCAGTAAGTGAACATTTCCAATGACAAGATGTATTTTAAAAGAATGTTATTCTCTTTACATATAATTAATGCAAATTATAATGTACACTTTATTCATATTATATCTTAGTTGATGTATTTAATATAACTGTACCAATAAAAGCAATGTATACTTAATCTAAATAAAGCCAAAAGTTCGGGGAAAAGAAAAATGAAAAGAAAAAGAAATACAGGAATATAATTGCATAAATAAAACATGGGCCTCCTGGGCCCCATGTGACCAATGAGCTCTGCCAAGGTATGTGCCTTAATGGAGAGTTAAGTTTCAGACATGTTTGTACATAAACAACTGGCATTAACACTTTATATAAAACTGAAATATGAATTGTGATAAAGTATTAAATTAAATTTAAAGGGAGTCGATTAATGGCACTAAACAGCACTTACTTTTAAATTTTCCCGGAACATGTTTCAGAGACTATTTGCCTCCATTGTCAACCAGACATTGACTGGTTCTCAGTGGTGTAGCTGGCGATATTTTGTCATAGGTCTCCTCTAATGGCGGTTCGAGGAACTTGCTGAATAAATCTTTCTGGGGGATGTCGAAATTTAATACTTTGATCCTATTTTTTGAAATGAAGATTTGTTCCCATGTGGACAGTTCTTGTTTTCCTGATGTATGTTTTAGTTGTTTTGGTTTTGGATATATGTTGTGGTGTTTTTCCCAAAAATGCGTGGCAACTGCTGATTTTTCTAATTGTTTGTATTTTATGTTCCTAAAGTGTTCCTTTGCTCTTGTTTCTAAATTTCTTTTGGTCGTTAATCGACTACCTTTAAATTTAATTTATTACAACAACACTGTTTTCAACACTTCCAAGAAAGGAATTATGTGATAAAGTATTTTTTGAAGGGTTTAGTCCCGAATGTTAAACAGTCTACTTGTACATATACAAAATTAATCTTATATTACAGGGATGAGAGGATTATTGAAAAATATTACAGTTTAAATAAATTTATAATAAGAGCATAGCGCATAATTACAGATATCCTAGTGAATAAATGACAAAGTATGCCAAATACATTAAGAACCTATCTCATAACCAGAGGCAAGATTTTGTGGTGACAATTATTTATGAAATTTGCAGTAATAATTTTAATTGATGGTGTTTTAGTGGTTTTTTTACCATAAATTTGCAATAATTTCACGCAATTTTTTTTGGGAAGAATAAATGTGTAATGATATGACTCAAATGAAAAGTAACAGGTAATTAGAGTAGCACAACTATTAAAACCCCTTTTTTCCAAATTAAAACATTTTATTTGAAATCAGCAGATAGTAGATAACATGAATAAAATCAAATATCACACATCAGACATCGCCAAACTGCAGCATACAACAAGTTGTGATATTTTCGCTTTTCATGCTTGTTCTTTTGTCTGTCACAAATAAGTTACATGTAGAGAAAATCTCTCACTGTCAGCGTTTGACATTGACAACCAAAGACATTGAAGGAACTTTTCACAGCAATTGCGGTAAGAATCAGCTTTTGCCTTCAATACCAAGGGTGCTGTTACTACATCTAATCTGTTATCGTTACCATCATGGCTTTGCTGTTCAACAATGTAACGAAGCTCTTTGTAATAAAGAAGCAAATCAGAATCACGAGTAATACCACTGGTTTTAAATGCATTTAGTTGTTTAAATGCTGCCATTACATGATTTAAATCACACATACTTGATTTAGTAACTAGCTTAGAAGGTTCAAACAAATGATCTAAACTACACAGAAAAATGAAGCTAGTTACATTGGAGCAATAAATATTATACAAATAAAAATATTTGTTAATTATAATCGATTTTAAGAAGAAGAAAGAGGTATTAACATCAACTTCTTAGATTAGATTAGATTGATTTGCGTTCAGTAGGTTCACTTGTAGCCAGAAAAGGCTGTGAACATTGAACATGTCTGGAGGTATAAAGTTTAATAGCATATATATGTACAAAGGTTAACATAAGACACATATTATAGTACACAGGCAATATGAACAACAATATTGAAAACAAAGCAGGGATAATTATATATATGATACAAAATGAAACACCTTTTAAACCAGCTTTCACATGGCTTATGCCAGTACGTCCCAACCTTTTTGCAATGGATACCATTCTTGTTATTTATTAAATACATATAGATTAAAAATAAACTTTCAGCTTGCATCAAATATTTATAAGTAATGATTTGTCATTGGAATAGTTAAATACTACTTATAGAGCTACAGAAGCATTATCAGGATAATTTGTCATTCATATAATCTTGTACAGAATAAAAAGATTTTGAGCCAAGGTACTCTCTAACAGCTTTTTTAAAAGCACTGAAATTATCAACTTTTTCCTTAAGAACATTAGGAAGTGCGCCAAATATTTTGATAGTTTCATAATACACACCTTTCTGAAAGCAAGAAAGTTTAGCACTGGGTTAATGGATATTATACTTTTGTCTAGTGTTTATTTTGTGAATTACATTATTTGTTGCAAATAAGGCACGATTGCATACAAAGAATTTTAGGATCGAGAATATATACATGCAAGGAAGCGTTAATATCTTCAATCTTGTAAAAAGATCTTTACAGGAGCATCTGGTGTGGGTGTTAGTAATGATTCTTATAACCCTCTTTTAGCATAAGAAATATTTTTTTACTTTCTACTGAGTTGCCCCAAAATAATATTCCATATTCCATAATAGAGTTAAAGTATGCATAATATACTAACTTAAGTGTGTCAATAGAACTCACATTAACCAACTCTCGGATGCTATTTGCATATGTTACACATTCAAGAATATCCATTGTTACCGGGGATATCTTAATAGAATGACCTAATAACCCAAATTATTACCTACTTACCATCTGACACATTACTCTGAAATTATTTGCTTTAGCACCGGTGACCGATTTTTGAACTTTTTCGCATACGCTAAAATATTTCGCAATTATGTTTTGAGATGCCATTACTGGAGCAAAAGCATAGTTTCTGAAATAAATGAACAATATTACATTCACATGACCTTCTTTACCCAATGTAATTTCTTTATATAGCTTCTAGTGGAAGTTATTCTTAGAACTTATTTTTCTTCTAGTTAATAGAAATAAAGTTTTCCAAAAGTAGTTTCATTACACATTCCTTGTTTTAGGTTAGAGAAAATCGAATCGATACGTCAGCTGTTCGCGAAAAACAAATGATAAGCAACAGCAATAATAAGCTACACTACATTGAATAATTTAAACCAACTAACGTACCTGTGTCTCGAAAATAAATGATGCCACCAAAAGCTTATTAAAATAAACTTTTTTTTTGCGTAGTATCTATTTGTTTACTGTTTTGCAAGATTATACAAAATTTCTTCCCTGTGAATTGAAAGAAGCCATTCCTGGAACATTCAAGATAAACATCTTATTTGTCATGTAAATATATTACACATATGTTTTGATCAAAATCGTTACATTTTTTTTTTATAAAAACAAAATTTTAAAAAATATATCTTATATAACTTAGGAAGAATTCTCGAAAATTTTCTTGTCACATCTTCGGAAGATGCTGAACCTGAATACCAACTTTAGTGGTGTTTGAGTTGTTCTTTTTATGTTATGCTGATTTCTTTGGTTTCAAGGAACTTCATTATAAACATATTCGATGACATGCAATACCTCCTTTGTCTCACGGTACGCGTTAGACCTCATTACATCCTTACCCAGATTTTCTCCCATTCACTTCCTCTGCCCTTTAACCCCTCACACTACATTCTTATTCTGAAGTTGACAATTTACCTACTTATCTTAACCAAGTGAAATGGCTCCGGGATAGCGTACAGGGCTCGCATTGGCAGACCTCATCTTCGATCCCCAGGGTCGCCCAGTCTGAACATAGATTTTTCTCATTTTTCTTAAAAAGGTGAATGCTGAAGGTTTGTGCCTTCTATCATATCTCATCTCTCTCCCTCTTTCATGTCAGAGGACGTCTCCGGGCAGATGATGCAGAAGTTTGCGATTTGGAACTTCTCGGCTCCGTTAGAGGGTGGCCTTTATCCAGTTCGCGCTGGAAGGGTGCTTGTGAGCGCTTCCCAACAGAGTGGTTAAGTCAGTAAATGTTAGGGAACTCCGTTGTCTGTTCCTGCAGCACATAGGTCTCATAGGGATGTACATACAAATGATCCAATTGCGGGTCGAGATGCTAGAGATCCCTTAAGTTACCTAATCTACCACCTCTGCCTCTATTTATTTTAACTCACTTTGGTCGTCCGAAAAATATGAAGAACTCCTGGCCAGGGAGGAACGGTGTTTCCGTGGATGTTTCCAGTAGGCCAATAACCTTTCTATGCAAAGATTTTCCAACTACAGGATGGAGCCACTCACGCGCGTCTTATCCGGGAAAACTACCGATAACCTCGTCGGGGCCGCCGGTGATCTAGCACACCATGCTACATGCGCTCGCACTGCAAACCCTCCTCAGCAGGGGTGGGTGGGAAAATTGAGGTCTACCCGAAGTCCGAAGAGCCCGGCCTCTTAAAAGCCCAGGAGTGATGGAAACTCCAGGTTTTTTCCATAGGGCAATACCTGGAGTCTAACCCCCCCACCCAAATCGAAAACAACATCAAGACGGGATTGAAGTGGATACGCCACTTACGCGCGTAAACCCCGCAGGGAAGACTACCGAACAACCTCGGTGGGGTCACCTCGTGATCTAGCACACCTTGCACTAGCTATGCAGGCTAATATTCGGGACTTCTTAGACAACCCTCTGCACCCTCCGGGTGGCCGATGCCTGGCCAGAGGTAGCCGATCTCCCACGGGTGTCAGGAACACATTGCCCCCTCGAGTGCAACCCAATCCAAACAACTCCCATTCAGGGAGGCGCTCGAATGTTTGGCCCGAGGTTCCCCTCGTAACGTCAGAGGTACCACGAGTGCTAAGGGTCCGCAGCGCTCACACTAAAGCAGCTGAAGAGGTCGGAACCCCTTCCCTACAGGGGTAGGTGGGATACTGGTTGTACTGGCCCGCCGGGGGGTTTCCAACTAGTCACTGTAGGAACCCTGCCCTGTGCAGTGGCGTGACTCCTTGAGTCCGCCGTCCTCTATCTCATCTCGCTTCATCCTTCCTCCCTGGGATGCTCCACTTGGGGCTTAGGCACAATAGATCAAGTCTGGTCGTCTACTACCTGCAATTGATAATATAGTTCATTAGGGTTCCCAGTCACGTGCAGGGAGGCGATTATCACGCAGCAATCACACGCGATTATCTCACGTCACTACATCAAGCTCCCTCACGTGTGGAACATTTGGAGGACTTGAGAGAATGTTTGTCTGTTTTTCCATCCTATAGATCTTTCATACCTTGACTCTTTTTCCTATTCCTTTCTCATACTTTTGCACTTGGCCTTGACACTGTTTATCTATACCGAATCAGATATATGGATTGAACTACAAAATTATCAGAAGTATACTAATTTAAGAGAGGAAAAGTACGAATAATAATTAAATTATTTTTCAGGTTACGACATCCCGTTCCCTCAATATTTTAATACCTTTTGATTTGCCGGGTATAACATATAATGAAAAACTTCTTTGTGACTGGATCTCTGTGGTGATATCAAGCCTTTACTACATATTTGCATGCCTATAAGGCGGACGGCTACAAGTGAATTGCTACAGGCTATTTCTAAGATATATCCCAATTACCGTCACCTTTTTTTAAATTAACGTATTTTGACCGGCTGGATAAGGTAATTTTCCGGAGTTTTCATCTTTTTCCCACGCAGATCTCTAAGGCTCTATTTCAGTTTTTAGCACCACAGGTATGAAAATGCAAATCGGTAAGGAACCTCACGCCAACTTTCTTGCTGCTCGCATTTAAGTTTCCTGCGACCTCCGCCAGGTGCAGTAGCCATCTCTTAAAACTGATTGTAGCGTCTCAAACTAACCTATGGATAAGACAAGTTGTCTTTTGTTATTTTTCTTATGGCGAAACTAAACATTTGCCCCCCGAAACGTTTCTAGAATACTAGTTATCTATTAGAAGATCTTTGAAACAAATTGATCACCGAGTGCTAACGTAAACAATTACTCAAAAACTTCAATGTTGTTGTGGTAGAACATTGAACTGTCATATTTTAAGTACACATTATATATGAGCAGTAAAACCTACCTAAAACGGAACCCTTATATGCCGGGAACCTGGAAAAACGGAAAATAAATTTCGAAACGGAGCGATTTCCTATGTAAAATTATACTCTAAGCCTTAAAACTGCCTACCGCGGAAACGGAAATATTTTTTGGGAGCCGCTTGCGTAAATAACCTGACTAAAATGGATTACTCTATATTTAATGGGTTACAAAATACCTACGAGGGTGGTATAAAAAGTTTTCGATCTCAACATGAAAATGGCAGCACACGTAAATAAAAGCTAGTGAATTTCATTGATCATCTGTTAACAGTTACTCACCAAAGTTTCAGCCATTTGGCATGCTCAATTGTTATGAAACAGTCGTTTGAGCGAGTTGATGTGAGTGTTTTTATGAAAATGGACAAAATCGAGTATCGAACTGTCATTAAATATTTGGTTTTGAAAGACAATACGCCTACGCAAATCAAAGATGAGTTGGACTCTGTGTATGGGGACTCTGTACCATCATTTACCACAGTGAAATTTTGGGCAGCTGAATTTAAACGTGGCCATAAGAGCTTGGGAGACGATGAACGTTCGGGACCGACGAAAACATCACCAAAGTTTATCAAATAGTGCTAGACGGCCACCGAATTAAAGTGAGAGAGATAGCAGAGGCTGTGAACATGTCAAACGAAGCTGTTTGGCACATATTAAATCAACATTTAGACATGAGAAAGCGGTCCGGGCGTTGGGTGCCGTGTTTGCTCACGTTAGACCAATAACGTCCTTTAATGAATATTTCCAACGCTCTGTTGGCGCAGTTTAGGCGCAAAAAATCCGAGTTTTGGTGCCGATTAATTACTGTAGATGAAACTTGGATACACCATTATACAATCGAAACAAAAATATACTCCAAACAGTGGACTGCGAAGGGGAACCGGCTCCAAAAAAAAAATTATTTTTTCGGCTGAGAAAGTGATAGCGACATTTTTTTGGGATAGTCATGGAGTTATTTTAATCAATTATCTTGAAAAAGGAAAAACCATTACAGGAGCTTACTACGCATCATTACTTGACAAGATGAAAGCAGAACTTGCGGAAAAACGGCCACATTTGCAGAAAAAGAAAATCCTGTTTCACCAAGACACACCAAGTTCACACCTCAGCGGTTACAATGGCGAAAATTCACGAATTACGGTTTGAACTACTTGACTATCCACCTTACTCACCAGAGGTAGCCCCAAGCGAGGAAGACAGAGATTTTTGTCAAATGAAGAGGCAATCACCTTCGTGAACAATTATTTTGCAGAGAAAAACCCCGAGTACTATTTGGGTGGGCTACAGAGATGGGAGCATCACTGGGAGAAGTGTATTATAAGGAGAATATGTTGAAAAATAAAAGATAAAAATTCTAAAAAATGTATTGTATCTTTATTAGGTCTAAAACTTTTCAGATCACCTATATATTTTTAAATGTGCAATAGGTTTGAGAGCGATTATGTTGTAACAAACTTCTATGTAGCATAAAGTCATACACTTTAGAGAGATTTTACTGATATTGAAGAATATTATGTTGAGTTTAGTAAGGCTGATTCCTTGAAAATGAAGCTAACTCTAAAGTTTAATTCTTGAATATTACGATGATAATTATAATTATAGAGGTCCAATAAGCTTATTAGAATCTACTACTTGCATCAACCCTACCTCTTGTATACAATAAATAAGATAACCCTGTTTGGCACATCGTGCAAAGTTCAAACAAATTGAATAAGAATTTGGAACTTCTTAGCAAATTGTTTGAAAGCGATCCCTATAACAATAAAGGAGAATGTAATTACGCGATGGTTATTAACATTTTCTTGCTTTTGCGAATGCAAGTACTGAATATGCACACATACATACATTCCAATATGAAACTAATTTGTCTCTTCAAACATCACAGCTGGTTGTGTAAACACAAGGGTCTCCAACTGTAACTTTGGAAACAGGAACAATGTAACATACGACGCACTACGTGTGGGTGGAGTCGGTGTTCCTTCCCCCCTCACGGTCTTCTGGGGCCCCTCAACCCCACCCTCCTCTCCCCGGGGGGTCGGATTTTCAATAATGGTATTTGAATAAAGTAGGGAACTTTGATGATGACAAGTGCATGTTCCGCTGTAGTTGTTGTTGGGATGGGGGGAGGCACTCCCGCCACCCCATTGAGCGCATTATCGGCAAGGGGGTTAGGGGATTTCAGTCGGCAATTACCATTCATAGTCCACCAAATATCACCTACAGCTGAAAGGGACTGCAAATCCCTCTTGAGCACCAGTCCTCGGAGACAAGCATAGTCATTATCAATGAGTTTCACTCGGCGAGATAAAATCACCACCTAAGTAAACCATAAGGGATAGATACACGCAGGATAATCTATCCAGAAGGTGTTGAGTGAAATCGGCAAGGCTCAAGAGAGTCTTTTGTCACTAATATGCTCCACAGCTTAGTCAAGTAGGGTTGTGTGCGTGAAAAGTGGTTGTTGTGCATTTAGTGTGTATCCTCATATGCTGAAAATATTATCTGTTACTTTCGCTTGACGTCCTCTACCCACCATGAACTTATTTTGATACAATTTCCAAAATCCATTCTTTCCAAGCACTTGTTTTCTACTTCATGTTAATCGAGGCACACCTTGTCAGAATTAGTCTCATTATTGCGGCTAGGAAGTTGAGGACCTATGACTTATCTAAAATGGACCTTTAAAAAGACCTAAAAATCCCAGAAGGGACCTAAAGATTGAAAAAAAGGACATAAGGAAGTGATACCTACAAATTAATAAATTAATTTTCAATTAAATATTTCATGAATAGGTTTCAAAATAGAACATTCAAGTGATATGCAACACATAGAGCCAGAAAAACCACATTAGAAATTCTTCTTCTTATTTAGTAACTAGCAGTGGACATTCTAAGGAAAGAAATTGAAATACGTAGATACAGTGTGATCCATATAAACCTGAACCATTTCAATAATCCATAATTTCCCTTTGAAAGCTCGTAGAATGTAGACATTTGTTTTAATGATCACAGAGGCTCTGGGAGGATTGTCAGCACTGGCAGTTGTTGACAGTTGACAGTCTTAAATGTTCATTTTCTTTGATACGACTGTAGACATTGAAGTTTATATGGGTATCTTCAATACATTTGTGGAGTAGCTGGATGATATCGAATTAAGAGAAGGTTATTTCCAGCAAGATGGAACAACGTGCCATACATCTAATGACACCATGAAACTTGTAATCAGCTTCTTTGGTAATCGAATAATCTCAAAAGGTCTGTGGCCCCTCAGATCCCCTGACCGAACCTCACCGGAGTTTTTCTTATGGGGGTATCTAAAAATAGAGTGTACAAGAATAGGCCACGTACAATTGATGCTCTCAAAGAATCCATTCGAACCGAAATAAGTAACATTGGCGAGGATACTCTCCGTAAAACTTCAGAGAATATGGTGAGACGAGTGCAAACATGTATAGATGCTGGTGGAAGACACTTCCAACATTTTCTCTGAGATGTAAATAGTGTAATGCAATCTCCCAGTTGTGTATTATATTCTCCCTAAGTTGTACATGTGTCCTATTATTGGTTCAAAAGTTACGGTCTATTGAAATGTTTTCAGGTTTATATGGATCGCACTATATAATTAAATCATACTTGGTGTTGCAGTATATCACAACAGTCATCTCTAAATTCTTGGGTGTAAAGGATTGTCTGTTTTCTGACAGCACGGAGTGAAAACATTGAAAAACTTCTCTCTATATCAACGTATGTCATTGGTGCATACTTGAAACGAGTGAAATCTTGCGGGGAACAATAACTTGATATTTAGATAGGGTTTACTAGGTTATCTGCTGATGTTAATGAGTTGAATACAATAGAAAGGGTCCTCTCACCTGTTTCCTGCTGTAGGCAATCTCAGAATGCGTATTAGTTAAAAGAAATTAGAATTTATGTTAGACTATTGAACAGGAAAAGGATAACCAAAAGAAGGTAAAGTTGCAAAAGAAGGGGGGGCTTTAAATAAAAAAATAGCCAAAGGGCAAAATAGGACAAATAAAATCCTCCATTTTCTGGCCCATAATGGTCAATAATTAACACATTCATCTGCAGACATTACGGGAAAGAAAGAATTTTTCCTCAACTATCTAGCTCTACCTGTTAAAGATTTCGTTGTAAGTACAGGGACGTTAGGGGAAAGCAGATAGATAGCAAAGTGTAACAATCGCTATATCAAATGCCTGGTTATATGTAGGTAAATGGTTTCCTATGTAATCTTGTCGTTTGTTACTGCTCCGATTATATGCAACCCGTAACTGCTTTTTACCCTTGGAAACCGAGCAAAATGGCCTCAGATTCAATCCCTGATGGCTGTCCACTCTACGGGTTCTTCTATGGTTTTTCTCGGTTAGCAAGGCGAATGCTGGAGTGGCTTTCTCCAATTTCCTCTTATTTTGTTTCCCTCTCTCATATTACAGGACCATTCCCTTTGCAGGTGAGCCTCGGAGATATCCTCCGGCGGTTTGGGCGGGTCACCCAAGGTCTTCCAGTCGGTTAGTGAAGCCTATAACTGTTAGGTAACTGCGCGGCTCTGTTGTCTGCGTCGGCCGTTCCTGCAGCCCATACCTCTCCTGCGGCCAGTGTATGTGAATCCAGGTGCTAGGTGTCTCTTCTGTTTACCTCTGCCTGTTTACCTATGAATATATTTTGATACGGGAAGGAGATGTGGTCCGCATCTCGGCGCCCCCAGCCGGAAAGTTGGGCGCTACCTAGATTAGCTTCTCACTTTCTTCACTATGCTGAGTGAACACCGGTCATAATCCGGGATTTAAAATCCACATCCCCCAGGCCCGCCTCGGTAGCGTAGTTGGGAGCATATCTGCCTCACGTTCAAGAGGTCCCGAGTTCGAATCTTGGTCAGGGTGAGTTACCTGGATGAGGTTTTCTCCGGGGGTTTCCCTTATCCTAATAGACAAATGTCAGGTAAATCTAAGCTCCATGGGCCCTGAGCCTCATTTGAGCATAATTTCACCCAATCCATTCATTGTCCGATATGACTTAACGATGGAGGAAGGACATTGTAAAAAAAAAAGAAAGAAAGAAAAAGAACACCCCCAGGGGTAGCTGTCGTCATCTAATGTGCAAAATCCCAAAGCTAAGGCACTGTATAGAGTTAAAATATATGGAAAACATTTTGCGTCTTTGCTGGACGACGTCTATACGTAGAATGAATTTAACTCTAACTGATTTGTAGCTACTGAACGGCCGTTTGCTATGGCAATTCAATAATTTCTCATTTGTTTACTTAGTTACAGAGTTTTCTATACCATATTTGGTAATCTTCATAACTGCTTCTTTACACCATTTTAATTAATTTAATATGCAAACAACGTTTCTTTAAAAATTTAAACTAATATTATCGTTAAACACATTAACAATGTTCATTTTCCTTTGCTTCCACCTCTTCAAACACCAATTTACCTTCAGTTGTTCTGTTTTTTAATCTTGTTTCCTTTCTACAACAATTGTTAATAATTTCCAATGAATTCTTTTCTCAATAAATTTAAAACAACAAAATAAAAATATTGGCAATATTTTAGGGGTTCTAAATTAGAACAACGGTTACACGATGCATGCCGTTTTATTGGTCAAAATAGTGTGACGTACTAACTGAAATATCCACTTTAAACTGCAGGAACTGTAACCAAATGTCTTAACATTTTACCTGAGGAAAGCTACCACAGTAAAACGTAGTGAGTTGGTCAAAACCTATTTCTCTGGAATGCGAGTCTTCAGTCATCTCTCCCACTGAATGGCAAAGGGTTTGGTCATGTGTTCCATTAACTGGACAGGCAGACTGATAGAGGGTATGGCGAATAAAGGCAGTTGCAGGGACTGAGTTTTGTGGGCAGTGTAACGTGCAAACATTTTCGCAATTTTAGCTACCTGCAGTTGTTTTTGTCATCAACATCGGCAGCGATAGGTATCTTCTTGCAGTACACAGCTAGTAAATTTTCCATCAAACGCTGGGCGAGCGGCGATGATACAAAAGTTCGTTTAGCTTTAGTGTAGGAATTGTCATTTTCCATCACACACCATCCTCCTTGCTGGCTGCCATATGCGAGGGAACAATAAGTCTGCTCCCTGGAGGATGCTGCTGCTGCTGTCCCATATGTTTACCCTTGCACTAAATGGGTGGGGCGAGTCAGCCAGGAACCACTGACAACAAAACCTCATTCTGTTTCCGACTTTTCGCACAAAATGTCACGGCACATTGTTTCCTTCTCAAAGACCTAAATGTCATTTGTTTTGTAACCCAAGTCTTTTGGCCTTTGATAACCATAAAAAAACTAATTCTTTTTTGTAACAACAAATGTGAACATGAAGCGGTTATATCTCAGGGATTTTTTTATCAATAACATGCACGAACTGTTTCGTGCATATAAAAACCTTTAAAACCTTGGTTGATCGTCCACATCCTTCAGTGCAGTGAACAAAGTAAATAATTTCACAGATAAATAGAAGTGAAAATAATTTACATTTCCTAAAACTTCATTATCTTTACGGAAAATGCATGTTCATATGCCGAAATCGTTTTACTTTCTCTATTGGATAGCATACTAAATAGAGAAAGTATTGCATTCCTCCCAAAATTTAGACTTCCTGAATCAAAATAATTTTTTAGAAAAAATTAAAATGAAAAGTTGGTTAAATACTAAACTTGGTACTTAGGCTTATCCTGGAAGCTCACAAAACTCACTTAACCTGAAAGAAATTTCTTTATTTTTGATTCGAGATCTCCGGGACACAAGCCAGGTGACAACACAATTAGAAATGAACGTTTTGGGAGGATATTGTCGCGAACCCATTATTTACGATAGCGCGCCGGAGAGAGATAAGGGACAGAGTGCCGAGCGAAGATAAACAGCTTACCTAAGCAGATAAGCATAGCGCGGAGATAAAAGGCATGCCAAACAAATAAAGAGATAAATGGAACATTCTAGTGACATCTTGATTGTCTTACAGAACATTCGATTTCTTGTTTGTTACAGAATATTCGAGAAATATCTAGTAATATGAGTCGTGGTATATATAAGGAAGCCGCGACTCGCCAAGGGACAGTTGTAAAGCAGTCGTAAACAGTTGTAAACAGTGTCATAACGAGAGTTGTAATTGAAGCTGGTGTTTTGGAAGTGAGCTCTTTTGTTTGTGGTCAACGACCTTGGTAGATTGTAATTGTGTATGTGACATATTCTGCTACTGTAAGAATTGAACAGAGTGTATATCTACCGAAATAAAGAACATTTAGAATTTCTGCAAATTGGACTTTTAATTCTACGAACCCACAAAGTCACAATACTTTAAGAAATGTTATAACCACAAATGTACCACTGGATATAACACAAATATCAACAGAGACAAAATACTACCATTTACTCGCATCACTTTTTTGTTTATTTTGTAATATACGTCCTCCAACGTTAAGTCATATCGGACGATGAGTAGAATTGATGAAATGATACTCAAATGTGTCCAGGGTCCGTGGAGCTTTGAGCTACCCGACATTCGTCTTTAAGGATAAGGGAAAGCTCAGGAAAAAAACCTTATCCAGGCGAGTCGCCCTGACCGAACTCGGGACCTCTTGAACGTGAGGCAGGCACGCCACCATCTACGCCGTCGAGGCGGGCACTCGCATTACTGAACAAGACTGTTTTTAGTAAATTAAATGCCAGGTCAGCAGATGGCGTGAGTATAGAAAATTAATTGGGTCAGAGAAACATAAGTACTTAGCTTGATAATCGAGCTGTATAGATCTGTGTTTCTTAAGCCGACAGATTTCCATTTTAAGGCCGGTTTCCAAAAGGTATATAGGACAAACCGCAAGGACCATCGCTACCAGAATAAACGAACATGAAAGGAGCATTCATTTAATGCAACCTGAGAAGTCTGGACTGGCATAGCATTGCTTTGATAACGACCATAGATCCAACTTTCAGGAGACGACCATTTTGGCAAAATGCAACAGTTACTGGGAGCAGAGAATTAAGGAGGTTTTGGCCATATCCTCCGAAATTGAAATCCGTCGGCTTAAGATGCACAGATCGATACAGCTTGATATTCAAGTTAAGCAGTTACGTTTCTTTGACCCAATTAATTTTGTATACTCACGCCATCTCCTGACCTGGCATTTAATTTACCGAAACAGTCCTTTGTTCAGTAATGCGAATATTGGTAGTGCTTTGTCTTTGTTTATATTTGTGTTATATCTAGTGATTCATTTGTGATTATAACATTTATTAAAATATCCTGATGATGAGATCTACGCTCCCGAAACGTCGATTTGTAATCGTCTTATCACCTGGCTTGTTTCCCGAGAAGATCTGGAACATATTCGTCGCCAGGAAAGCTTCAGGTCTTATTCTTTATTTTTGATGTTATCTAAAAAGGACTTACGTAACTATTTTGATTAAAAAAGGATATAATTAAACTATTCCTTAGTGCTACAGTAGCTCAACTGTTTACCAAGCAGGAGGTTTGGGTTCGATTCCAGGTACCTCCACGGGGATTACATCCCGTTCTCATATCTTGCCCGGGCTGCTTTTAGTCTCTTGGGGTCCATAGGGGACGAGTTTAGGAAAAAATAGTGGCTCCAGGTTGCCAAGAGCACACTCACCGGACGATCGGGAGAGGCTCACAGTGTTAACCACGTCCCATCCTCCAGTACCGCACCCCACTCATGACGTCCATAGTGTTTGGGCGG